>JAILYF010000292.1:0-39174 GCA_025491095.1 Brachionus asplanchnoidis
GGACGGTCAAGAATCCTTAGGACTGTCAAGAAATCATTAGGACGGTCAAGAAGTCCTTAGGACGGTCAAGAAGTCTTTGGACGGTCAAGAAGTCTAGGATGGTCAAGAAGTCCTTAGGACGGTCAAGAAGTCTTAACTAGGTCAAGTAGTACTTAGGAACGGTCAAGAAGTACTTAGGGACGGTCAAGAGTATTAGGACGGTCAAGAAGTCCTTAGGACTGTCAAGAGGACCTATGGACGGTCAGAAGTCCTTAGGACGGTCAAGAGGTCCTAGGACGGTCAAGAAGTCCTTAGGACGGTCAAGAGGTCCTATGCACGCTCAAAAGTCCTTAGGACGGTCAAGAAGTCTAAGACGATCAAGAAGTACTAAGGACGCTCAAGAAGTCCTATGGACGGTCAAGAAGTCTTAGGACGGTCAAGAAGTCATTAGGACGGTCAAGAAGTCCTTAGGACGGTCAGAAGTTCTTATGGACGGTCAAGAAGTCCTTAGGACGGTCAAGAAGTCCTTAGGACGGTCAAGAAGTCTTTAGGACGGTCAAGTAGTAATTAGGACGGTCAAGAATCCTTAGGACGGTCAAGAGTCTTAGGACGGTCAAGAAATCCTTAGGACGGTCAAGAAGTACTTAGGACGGTAAGAAGTCTTAGGACGGTCAAGAAGTCCTTAGGATGGTCAAGAAGTCCTTAGGACGGTCAAGAAGTCTTTAACGGTCAAGTAGTCCTTAGGACGGTCAAGAAGTCTTAATACGGTCAAGAAGTCTTAGGATGGTCAAGAAGTCCTTAGGACGGTCAGAAGTCCTAGGACGTCAAGAAGTCTTAGGACGGTCAAGAAGTCCTTAGGACGGTCAAGAAGTCTTTAGGACGGTCAAGAGTCATTAGGACGGTCAGAAATCCTTAGGATGGTCAAGAAGTCTTAGGACGGTCAAGAAGTCCTTAGGACGGTCAAGAAGTCTTAGGACGGTCAAGAATCCTTAGGACGGCAAGGAGTCTTTAGGACTGTCAAGAAATCTTAGGACGGTCAAGAAGTCTTAGCACGGTCAAGAAGTCTTAGGACGGTCAAGAAGTCCTTAGGATGGTCAAGAAGTCTTAGGACGGTCAAGAAGTCTTAATACGGCAAGTAGTCCTTAGAACGGTCAAGAAGTACTTAGGACAGGTCAAGAAGTCCTATGGACGGTCAAGAAAGTCCTATGGCGATCAAGAAAGTCCTTAGGACGGTCAAGAAGTCTTTAGGACGGTCAAGTAGTCATTAGGACGGTCAAGAAATCCTTAGGACGGTCAAGGAGTCTTAGGACTGTCAAGAAATCCTTAGGACGGTCAAGAAGTCCTTAGGACGGTCAAGAAGTTTAGGACGGTCAAGAAGTCTTAGGATGGTCAAGAAGTCCTTAGGACGGTCAAGAAGTCTTAATACGGTCAAGTAGTCCTAGAACGGTAAAGAAGTACTTAGGACGGTCAAAGAGTCCTTAGGACGGTCAAGAAGTCTTAGGACTGTCAGAGGACTATGGACGGTCAAGAAGTCTTAGGACGGTCAAGAGGTCCTATGGACGGTCAAGAAGTCCTTAGGACGGTCAAGAGGTCCTATGGAAGCTCAAAAGTCCTTAGGACGGTCAAGAAGTCCTTAAGACGATCAAGAAGTACTAAGGACGCTCTAGAAGTCCTATGGACGGTCAAGAAGTCCTTAGGACGGTCAAGAAGTCTTAGGACGGTCAAGAAGTCCTATGGACGGTCAAGAAGTCTATGGACGGTCAAGAAGTCCTTAGGACGGTCAGAAGTCTTAGGACGGTCAAGAGTCTTTAGGACGGTCAAGTAGTCCTTAGGACGGTCAAGAAATCCTTAGGACGGTCAAAGAGTCTTAGGACGGGCAAGAAATCCTTAGGACGGTCAAGAAGTCTTAGGACGGTCAAGAAGTCTTTAGGAGGTCAAGAAGTCCTTAGGATGGTCAAGAAGTCTTAGGACGGTCAAGAAGTCTTTATACGGTCAAGTAGTCCGTAGGACGGTCAAGAAGTCTTAATACGGTCAAGAAGTCAGTCTAGGATGGTCAAGAAGTCCTTAGGACGGTCAAGAAGTCCTATGGACGGTCAAGAAGTCCTTAGGACGGTCAAGAAGTCCTAGGACGGTCAAGAAGTCTTTAGGACGGTCAAGTAGTCATTAGGACGGTCAAGAAATCCTTAGGACGGTCAAGGAGTCTCTAGGACGGTCAAGAAATCCTTAGGACGGTCAAGAAGTCCTTAGGACGGTCAAGAAGTCTTTAGGACGGTCAAGTAGTCATTAGGACGGTCAAGAAATCCTTAGGACGGTCAAGGAGTCTTAGGACGGTCAAGAATCCTTAGGACGGTCAAGAAGTCCTTAGGACGGTCAAGAAGTATTAGGACGGTCAAGAAGTCTTAGGTGGTCAAGAAGTCCTTAGGACGGTCAAGAAGTCTTAATACGGTCAAGTAGTCCTTAGACGGTCAAGAAGTACTTAGGACGGTCAAGAAGTCCTTAGGACGGTCAAGAAGTCTTTAATACTGTCAAGAAGTCCTTAGGACGGTCAAGGAGTCTTTAGGACGGTCAAGAAATCCTTAGGACGGTCAAGAAGTCCTTAGGACGGTCAAGAAGTCTTTAGGACGGTCAAGAAGTCCTTAGGATGGTCAAGAAGTCCTTAGGACGGTCAAGAAGTCTTTAATACGGTCAAGTAGTCCTTAGAACGGTCAAGAAGTACTTAGGACGGTCAAGAAGTCCTTAGGACGGTCAAGAAGTCTTTAATACTGTCAAGAAGTCCTATGGACGGTCAAGAAGTTCTATGGACGGTCAAGAAGTCCTTAGGACGGTCAAGAAGTCCTTAGGACGGTCAAGAAGTCTTTAGGACGGTCAAAGTAGTCATTAGGACGGTCAAGAAATCCTTAGGACGGTCAAGGAGTCTTTAGGACGGTCAAGAAATCCTTAGGACGGTCAAGAAGTCCTTGGACGGTCAAGAAGTCTTTAGGACGGTCAAGAAGTCCTTAGGATGGTCAAGAAGTCCTTAGGACGGTCAAGAAGTCCTTAGGACCATCAAGAAGTACTAAGGACGCTCTAGAAGTCCTATGGACGGTCAAGAAGTCCTTAGGACGGTCAAGAAGTCCTTAGGACGGTCAAGAAGTCCTATGGACGGTCAAGAAGTTCTATGGACGGTCAAGAAGTCCTTAGGACGGTCAAGAAGTCCTTAGGACGGTCAAGAAGTCTTTAGGAAGGTCAAGTAGTCATTAGGACGGTCAAGAAATCCTTAGGACGGTCAAGGAGTCTTTAGGACGGTCAAGCAATCCTTAGGACGGTCAAGAAGTCCTTAGGACGGTCAAGAAGTCTTTAGGACGGTCAAGAAGTCCTTAGGACGGTCAAGAAGTCTTTTGGACGGTCAAGTAGTCATTAGGACGGTCAAGAAGTCCTTAGGACGGTCAAGGAGTCTTTAGGACGGTCAAGAAGTCCTTAGGAGGTCAAGAGTCTTTAGGACGGTCAAGAAGTCCTTAGGATGGTCAAGAAGTACTTAGGACGGTCAAGAAGTCTTTAATACGGTCAAGTAGTCCTTAGAACGGTCAAGAAGTCCTTAGGACGGTCAAGAAGTCTTAGGACGGTCAAGAAGTCTATGGACGGTCAAGAGGTCCTATGGACGCTCAAGAAGTCCTTAGACGGTCAGAGAAGTCCTTAGGACGATCAAGAAGTACTAAGGACGCTCTAGAAGTCCTATGGACGGTCAAGAAGTCTTTAGGACGGTCAAGAAGTCCTTAGGACGTCAAGAAGTCCTTAGGACGGTCAAGAAGTCTTATGGACGGTCAAGAAGTATTAGGACGGTCTAGAAGCTATGGACGGTCAAGAAGTCCTTAGGACGGTCAAGAAGTCCTTAGGACGGTCAAGAAGTCTTTAGGACGGTCAAGTAGTCATTAGGTCGGTCAAGAAATCCTTAGGACGGTCAAGGAGTCTTTAGGACGGTCAAGAAATCCTTAGGACGGTCAAGAAGTCCTTGGACGGTCAAGAAGTCTTTAGGACGGTCAAGAAGTCCTTAGGATGGTCAAGAAGTCCTTAGGACGGTCAAGAAGTCCTTAGGACGGTCAAGAAGTCCTATGGACGGTCAAGAAGTTCTATGGACGGTCAAGAAGTCCTTAGGACGGTCAAGAAGTCCTATGGACGGTCAAGAAGTCCTATGGACGGTCAAGAAGTCCTTAGGACGGTCAAGAAGTCTTTAGGACGGTCAAGTAGTCATTAGGACGGTCAAGAAATCCTTAGGACGGTCAAGGAGTCTTTAGGACTGTCAAGAAATCCTTAGGACGGTCAAGAAGTCCTTAGGACGGTCAAGAAGTCTTTAGGACGGTCAAGAAGTCCTTAGGACGGTCAAGAAGTCCTTAGGACGGTCAAGAAGTTTAATACGGTCAAGTAGTCCTTAGAACGGTCAAGAAGTACTTAGGACGGTCAAAGAGTCCTTAGGACGGTCAAGAAGTCCTTAGGACTGTCAAGAGGACCTATGGACGGTCAAGAAGTCCTTAGGACGGTCAAGAGGTCCTATGGACGGTCAAGAAGTCCTTAGGACGGTCAAGAGGTCCTATGGACGCTCAAAAAGTCCTTAGGACGGTACGGCAAGAAGGTCCTTAAGACGTCAAGAAGTCTAGGACGTCTAGAAGTCCTATGGACGGTCAAGAAGTCCTTAGGACGGTCAAGAAGTCCTTAGGACGGTCAAGAAGTCCTTAGGACGGTCAAGAAGTCCTTAGGACGGTCAAGAAGTCCTTAGGACGGTCAAGAAGTCCTTATGACGATCAAGAAATCCTTAGGACGGTCAAGTAGTATTAAGGACGGTCAAGAAATCCTTAGGACGGTCAAATAGTCTTGGACGGTTCAAGAAATCCTTAGGACGGTCAGAAGGTCCTTAGGACGGTCAAGAAGTCTTTAGGACGGTCAAGAAGTCCTTAGGATGGTCAAGAAGTCCTTAGGACGGTCAAGAAGTCTTTAATACGGTCAAGTAGTCCTTAGGACGGTCAAGAAGTCTTTAATACGGTCAAGAAGTCCTTAGGATGGTCAAGAAGTCCTTAGGACGGTCAAGAAGTCCTATGGACGGTCAAGAAGTCCTTAGGACGGTCAAGAAGTCCTTAGGACGGTCAAGAAGTCTTTAGGACGGTCAAGTAGTCATTAGGACGGTCAAGAATCCTTAGGACGGTCAAGGAGTCTCTAGGACGGTCAAGAAATCCTTAGGACGGTCAGAAGTCCTTAGGACGGTCAAGAAGTCCTATGGACGGTCAAGAAGTTCTATGGACGGTCAAGAAGTCCTTAGGACGGTCAAGAAGTCCTTAGGACGGTCAAGAAGTCTTTAGGACGGTCAAGAAGTCCTTAGGATGGTCAAGAAGTCCTTAGGACCGTCAAGAAGTCTTTTATACGGTCAAGTAGTCCATAGAACGGTCAAGAAGTCCTTAGGACGGTCAAGAAGTCCTTAGGACGGTCAAGAAGTCCTATGGACGGTCAAGAGGTCCTATGGACGCTCAAGAAGTCCTTAGGACGGTCAAGAAGTCCTTAGGACGGTCAAGAGGTCCTATGGACGCTCAAGAAGTCCTTAGGACGGTCAAGAAGTCCTAAGGACGATCAAGAAGTACTAAGGACGCTCTAGAAGTCCTATGGACGGTCAAGAAGTCCTTAGGACGGTCAAGAAGTCCTTAGGATGGTCAAGAAGTCCTATGGACGGTCAAGAGGTCCTATGGACGCTCAAGAAGTCCTTAGGACGGTCAAGAAGTCCTAAGGACGATCAAGAAGTACTAAGGACGCTCTAGAAGTCCTATGGATGGTCAAGAAGTCCTTAGGACGGTCAAGAAGTCCTTAGGACGGTCAAGAAATCCTATGGACGGTCAAGAAGTTCTATGGACGGTCAAGAAGTCCTTAGGACGGTCAAGAAGTCCTTAGGACGATCAAGAAGTACTAAGGACGCTCTAGAAGTCCTATGGACGGTCAAGAAGTCCTTAGGACGGTCAAGAAGTCCTTAGGACGGTCAAGAAGTCTTTAGGACGGTCAAGTAGTCATTAGGACGGTCAAGAAATCCTTAGGACGGTCAAGGAGTCTTCAGGACGGTCAAGAAATCCTTAGGACGGTCAAGAAGTCCTTAGGACGGTCAAGAAGTCTTTAGGACGGTCAAGAAGTCCTTAGGATGGTCAAGAAGTCCTTAGGACGGTCAAGAAGTCTTTAATACGGTCAAGTAGTCCTTAGAACGGTCAAGAAGTCCTTAGGACGGTCAAGAAGTCCTTAGGACGGTCAAGAAGTCCTATGGACGGTCAAGAGGTCCTATGGACGCTCAAGAAGTCCTAAGGACGGTCAAGAAGTCCTTAGGACGATCAAGAAGTACTAAGGACGCTCTAGAAGTCCTATGGACGGTCAAGAAGTCCTTAGGACGGTCAAGAAGTCCTTAGGACGGTCAAGAAGTCCTATGGACGGTCAAGAAGTTCTATGGACGGTCAAGAATTCCTTAGGACGGTCAAGAAGTCCTTAGGACGGTCAAGAAGTCTTTAGGACGGTCAAGTAGTCATTAGGACGGTCAAGAAATCCTTAGGACGATCAAGAAGTACTAAGGACGCTCTAGAAGTCCTATGGACGATCAAGAAGTCCTTAGGACGGTCAAGAAGTCCTTAGGACGGTCAAGAAATCCTATGGACGGTCAAGAAGTTCTATGGACGGTCAAGAAGTCCTTAGGACGGTCAAGAAGTCCTTAGGACGATCAAGAAGTACTAAGGACGCTCTAGAAGTCCTATGGACGGTCAAGAAGTCCTTAGGACGGTCAAGAAGTCCTTAGGACGGTCAAGAAGTCTTTAGGACGGTCAAGTAGTCATTAGGACGGTCAAGAAATCCTTAGGACGGTCAAGGAGTCTTTAGGACGGTCAAGAAATCCTTAGGACGGTCAAGAAGTCCTTAGGACGGTCAAGAAGTCTTTAGGACGGTCAAGAAGTCCTTAGGATGGTCAAGAAGTCCTTAGGACGGTCAAGAGGTCCTATGGACGGTCAAGTAGTCATTAGGACGGTCAAGGAGTCTTTAGGACGGTCAAGAAATCCTTAGGACGGTCAAGAAGTCCTTAGGACGGTCAAGAAGTCTTTAGGACGGTCAAGAAGTCCTTAGGATGGTCAAGAAGTCCTTAGGACGGTCAAGAAGTCTTTAGGACGGTCAAGAAGTCCTTAGGATGGTCAAGAAGTCCTTAGGACGGTCAAGAGGTCCTATGGACGCTCAAGAAGTCCTTAGGACGGTCAAGAAGTCCTTAGGACGATCAAGAAGTTCTAAGGACGCTCTAGAAGTCCTATGGACGGTCAAGAAGTCCTTAGTACGGTCAAGAAGTCCTTAGGATGGTCAAGAAGTCCTTAGGACGGTCAAGAAGTCCTATGGACGGTCAAGAAGTCCTTAGGACGGTCAAGAAGTCCTTAGGACGGTCAAGAAGTCTTTAGGACGGTCAAGTAGTCATTAGGACGGTCAAGAAATCCTTAGGACGGTCAAGGAGTCTCTAGGACGGTCAAGAAATCCTTAGGACGGTCAAGAAGTCCTTAGGACGGTCAAGAAGTCCTATGGACGGTCAAGAAGTTCTATGGACGGTCAAGAAGTCCTTAGGACGGTCAAGAAGTCCTTAGGACGGTCAAGAAGTCTTTAGGACGGTCAAGAAGTCCTTAGGATGGTCAAGAAGTCCTTAGGACGGTCAAGAAGTCTTTTATACGGTCAAGTAGTCCTTAGAACGGTCAAGAAGTCCTTAGGACGGTCAAGAAGTCCTTAGGACGGTCAAGAAGTCCTATGGACGGTCAAGAGGTCCTATGGACGCTCAAGAAGTCCTTAGGACGGTCAAGAAGTCCTTAGGACGGTCAAGAGGTCCTATGGACGCTCAAGAAGTCCTTAGGACGGTCAAGAAGTCCTAAGGACGATCAAGAAGTACTAAGGACGCTCTAGAAGTCCTATGGACGGTCAAGAAGTCCTTAGGACGGTCAAGAAGTCTTTAGGACGGTCAAGAAGTCCTATGGACGGTCAAGAGGTCCTATGGACGCTCAAGAAGTCCTTAGGACGGTCAAGAAGTCCTAAGGACGATCAAGAAGTACTAAGGACGCTCTAGAAGTCCTATGGACGGTCAAGAAGTCCTTAGGACGGTCAAGAAGTCCTTAGGACGGTCAAGAAATCCTATGGACGGTCAAGAAGTTCTATGGACGGTCAAGAAGTCCTTAGGACGGTCAAGAAGTCCTTAGGACGATCAAGAAGTACTAAGGACGCTCTAGAAGTCCTATGGACGGTCAAGAAGTCCTTAGGACGGTCAAGAAGTCCTTAGGACGGTCAAGAAGTCTTTAGGACGGTCAAGTAGTCATTAGGACGGTCAAGAAATCCTTAGGACGGTCAAGGAGTCTTTAGGACGGTCAAGAAATCCTTAGGACGGTCAAGAAGTCCTTAGGACGGTCAAGAAGTCTTTAGGACGGTCAAGAAGTCCTTAGGATGGTCAAGAAGTCCTTAGGACGGTCAAGAAGTCTTTAATACGGTCAAGTAGTCCTTAGAACGGTCAAGAAGTCCTTAGGACGGTCAAGAAGTCCTTAGGACGGTCAAGAAGTCCTATGGACGGTCAAGAGGTCCTATGGACGCTCAAGAAGTCCTAAGGACGGTCAAGAAGTCCTTAGGACGATCAAGAAGTACTAAGGACGCTCTAGAAGTCCTATGGACGGTCAAGAAGTCCTTAGGACGGTCAAGAAGTCCTTAGGACGGTCAAGAAGTCCTATGGACGGTCAAGAAGTTCTATGGACGGTCAAGAATTCCTTAGGACGGTCAAGAAGTCCTTAGGACGGTCAAGAAGTCTTTAGGACGGTCAAGTAGTCATTAGGACGGTCAAGAAATCCTTAGGACGATCAAGAAGTACTAAGGACGCTCTAGAAGTCCTATGGACGATCAAGAAGTCCTTAGGACGGTCAAGAGGTCCTATGGACGCTCAAGAAGTCCTTAGGACGGTCAAGAAGTCCTTAGGACGATCAAGAAGTACTAAGGACGCTCTAGAAGTCCTATGGACGGTCAAGAAGTCCTTAGTACGGTCAAGAAGTCCTTAGGACGGTCAAGAAGTTCTATGGACGGTCAAGAAGTCCTTAGGACGGTCAAGAAGTCCTTAGGACGATCAAGAAGTACTAAGGACGCTCTAGAAGTCCTATGGACGGTCAAGAAGTCCTTAGGACGGTCAAGAAGTCCTTAGGACGGTCAAGAAGTCCTATGGACGGTCAAGAAGTTTTATGGACGGTCAAGAAGTCCTTAGGACGGTCAAGAAGTCCTTAGGACGGTCAAGAAGTCTTTAGGACGGTCAAGTAGTCATTAGGACGGTCAAGAAATCCTTAGGACGGTCAAGGAGTCTTTAGGACGGTCAAGAAATCCTTAGGACGGTCAAGAAGTCCTTAGGACGGTCAAGAAGTCTTTAGGACGGTCAAGAAGTCCTTAGGATGGTCAAGAAGTCCTTAGGACGGTCAAGAAGTCTTTAATACGGTCAAGTAGTCCTTAGAACGGTCAAGAAGTCCTTAGGACGGTCAAGAAGTCCTTAGGACGGTCAAGAAGTCCTATGGGACGGTCAAGAGGTCCTATGGACGCTCAAGAAGTCCTTAGGACGGTCAAGAAGTCTTTAGGACGGTCAAGTAGTCATTAGGACGGTCTAGAAGTCATTAGGACGGTCAAGAAGTCCTTAGGACGGTCAAGAAGTCCTTAGGACGGTCAAGAAGTACTAAGAACGGTCAAGAAGTCCTTAGGACGGTCAAGAAGTTCTTAGGACGGTCAAGAAGTCCTTAGGACGGTCAAGAGGTCCTATGGACGGTCAAGAAGTTCTTAGGACGGTCAAGAGGTCCTATGGACTGTCAAGAAGTCCTTAGAAGGTCAAGAAGCCCTCAGGACGGCCAAGAAGTCTTTAGGACGGTCAAGAAGTCCTTAGGACGCTCAAGAAGTCCTTAGGACGCTCTAGAAGTCCTTTGGACGGTCCAATAAGTACTAAGGACGGTCTAGAAGTCCTATGGACGGTCAAGAAGTCCTTAGGACGGTCAAGAAGTCCTATGGACGGTCAAGAAGTTCTATGGACGGTCAAGAAGTCCTTAGGAGGTCAAGAAGTCTTTAGGACGGTCAAGTAGTCATTAGGACGGTCAAGAAATCCTTAGGACGGTCAAGAAGTCTTTAGGACGGTCAAGTAGTCATTAGGACGGTCAAGAAGTCCCTAGGACGGTCAAGAAGTCCTTAGGACGGTCAAGAAGTCCCTAGGACGGTCAAGAAGTCCTTAAGAGGGTCAAGAAGTCCTTAGGACGGTCAAGAAGTCTTAAGGACGGTCAAGTAGTCATTAGGACGGTCTAGAAGTCATTAGGACGGTCAAGAAGTCCTTACAACGGTCAAGAAGTACTAAGGACGGTCAAGAAGTCCTTAGGATTGTCAAGTAGTTCTTAGGACGGTCAAGAAGTCCTTAGGACGGTCAAGAGGTCCTATGGACGGTCAAGAAGTCCTTAGGACGGTCAAGAGGTCCTATGGACTGTCAAGAAGTCCTTAGGACGGTCAAGAAGCCCTCAGGACGGCCAAGAAGTCTTTAGGACGGTCAAGAAGTCCTTAGGACGCTCAAGAAGTCCTTAGGACGCTCTAGAAGTCCTTAGGACGGTCAATAAGTACTAAGGACGGTCTAGAAGTCCTATGGACGGTCAAGAAGTCCTTAGGACGGTCAAGAAGTTCTATGGACGGTCAAGAAGTCCTTAGGAGGTCAAGAAGTCTTTAGGACGGTCAAGTAGTCATTAGGACGGTCAAGAAATCCTTAGGACGGTCAAGAAGTCTTTAGGACGGTCAAGTAGTCATTAGGACGGTCAAGAAGTCCCTAGGACGGTCAAGAAGTCCTTCGGACGGTCAAGAAGTCCCTAGGACGGTCAAGAATTCCTTAGGAGGGTCAAGAAGTCCTTAGGACGGTCAAGAAGTCTTAAGGACGGTCAAGTAGTCATTAGGACGGTTTAGAAGTCATTAGGACGGTCAAGAAGTCCTTAGGACGGTCAAGAAGTCCTTAGGACGGTCAAGAAGTACTAAGGACGGTCAAGAAGTCCTTAGGATTGTCAAGAAGTTCTTAGGACGGTCAAGAAGTCCTTAGGACGGTCAAGAGGTCCTATGGACGGTCAAGAAGTCCTTAGGACGGTCAAGAAGTCCTTAAGACGGTCAAGAAGTCCGATGGACGGTCAAGAAGTTCTATGGACGGTCAAGAAGTCCTTAGGACGGTCAAGAAGTCCTTAGGACGGTCAAGAAGTCTTTAGGACGGTCAAGTAGTCATTAGGACGGTCAAGAAATCCTTAGGACGGTCAAGGAGTCTTTAGGACGGTCAAGAAATCCTTAGGACGGTCAAGAGGTCCTATGGAATGTCAAGAAGTCCTTAGGACGGTCAAGAAGCCCTCAGGACGGCCAAGAAGTCTTTAGGACGGTCAAGAAGTCCTTAGGACGCTCAAGAAGTCCTTAGGACGCTCTAGAAGTCCTTAGGACGGTCAATAAGTACTAAGGACGGTCTAGAAGTCCTATGGACGGTCAAGAAGTCCTTAGGACGGTCAAGAAGTTCTATGGACGGTCAAGAAGTCCTTAGGAGGTCAAGAAGTCTTTAGGACGGTCAAGTAGTCATTAGGACGGTCAAGAAATCCTTAGGACGGTCAAGAAGTCTTTAGGACGGTCAAGTAGTCATTAGGACGGTCAAGAAGTCCCTAGGACGGTCAAGAAGTCCTTCGGACGGTCAAGAAGTCCCTAGGACGGTCAAGAATTCCTTAGGAGGGTCAAGAAGTCCTTAGGACGGTCAAGAAGTCTTAAGGACGGTCAAGTAGTCATTAGGACGGTCTAGAAGTCATTAGGACGGTCAAGAAGTCCTTAGGACGGTCAAGAAGTCCTTAGGACGGTCAAGAAGTACTAAGGACGGTCAAGAAGTCCTTAGGATTGTCAAGAAGTTCTTAGGACGGTCAAGAAGTCCTTAGGACGGTCAAGAGGTCCTATGGACGGTCAAGAAGTCCTTAGGACGGTCAAGAAGTCCTTAAGACGGTCAAGAAGTCCGATGGACGGTCAAGAAGTTCTATGGACGGTCAAGAAGTCCTTAGGACGGTCAAGAAGTCCTTAGGACGGTCAAGAAGTCTTTAGGACGGTCAAGTAGTCATTAGGACGGTCAAGAAATCATTAGGACGGTCAAGGAGTCTTTAGGACGGTCAAGAAATCCTTAGGACGGTCAAGAAGTCCTTAGGAGGTCAAGAAGTCTTTAGGACGGTCAAGTAGTCATTAGGACGGTCAAGAAATCCTTAGGACGGTCAAGAAGTCTTTAGGACGGTCAAGTAGTCATTAGGACGGTCAAGAAGTACTAAGGACGGTCAAGAAGTCCTTAGGATTGTCAAGAAGTTCTTAGGACGGTCAAGAAGTCCTTAGGACGGTCAAGAGGTCCTATGGACGGTCAAGAAGTCCTTAGGACGGTCAAGAGGTCCTATGGACTGTCAAGAAGTCCTTAGGACGGTCAAGAAGCCCTCAGGACGGCCAAGAAGTCTTTAGGACGGTCAAGAAGTCCTTAGGACGCTCAAGAAGTCCTTAGGACGCTCTAGAAGTCCTTAGGACGGTCAATAAGTACTAAGGACGGTCTAGAAGTCCTATGGACGGTCAAGAAGTCCTTAGGACGGTCAAGAAGTTCTATGGACGGTCAAGAAGTCCTTAGGAGGTCAAGAAGTCTTTAGGACGGTCAAGTAGTCATTAGGACGGTCAAGAAATCCTTAGGACGGTCAAGAAGTCTTTAGGACGGTCAAGTAGTCATTAGGACGGTCAAGAAGTCCCTAGGACGGTCAAGAAGTCCTTCGGACGGTCAAGAAGTCCCTAGGACGGTCAAGAATTCCTTAGGAGGGTCAAGAAGTCCTTAGGACGGTCAAGAAGTCTTAAGGACGGTCAAGTAGTCATTAGGACGGTCTAGAAGTCATTAGGACGGTCAAGAAGTCCTTAGGACGGTCAAGAAGTCCTTAGGACGGTCAAGAAGTACTAAGGACGGTCAAGAAGTCCTTAGGATTGTCAAGAAGTTCTTAGGACGGTCAAGAAGTCCTTAGGACGGTCAAAAGGTCCTATGGACGGTCAAGAAGTCCTTAGGACGGTCAAGAAGTCCTTAGGACGGTCAAGAAGTCCTTAGGACGGTCAAGAAGTCTTTAGGACGGTCAAGTAGTCATTAGGACGGTCAAGAAATCATTAGGACGGTCAAGGAGTCTTTAGGACGGTCAAGAAATCCTTAGGACGGTCAAGAAGTCCTTAGGAGGTCAAGAAGTCTTTAGGACGGTCAAGTAGTCATTAGGACGGTCAAGAAATCCTTAGGACGGTCAAGAAGTCTTTAGGACGGTCAAGTAGTCATTAGGACGGTCAAGAAGTACTAAGGACGGTCAAGAAGTCCTTAGGATTGTCAAGAAGTTCTTAGGACGGTCAAGAAGTCCTTAGGGACGGTCAAGAGGTCCTATGGACGGTCAAGAAGTCCTTAGGACGGTCAAGAGGTCCTATGGACTGTCAAGAAGTCCTTAGGACGGTCAAGAAGCCCTCAGGACGGCCAAGAAGTCTTTAGGACGGTCAAGAAGTCCTTAGGACGCTCAAGAAGTCCTTAGGACGCTCTAGAAGTCCTTAGGACGGTCAATAAGTACTAAGGACGGTCTAGAAGTCCTATGGACGGTCAAGAAGTCCTTAGGACGGTCAAGAAGTTCTATGGACGGTCAAGAAGTCCTTAGGAGGTCAAGAAGTCTTTAGGACGGTCAAGTAGTCATTAGGACGGTCAAGAAATCCTTAGGACGGTCAAGAAGTCTTTAGGACGGTCAAGTAGTCATTAGGACGGTCAAGAAGTCCCTAGGACGGTCAAGAAGTCCTTCGGACGGTCAAGAAGTCCCTAGGACGGTCAAGAATTCCTTAGGAGGGTCAAGAAGTCCTTAGGACGGTCAAGAAGTCTTAAGGACGGTCAAGTAGTCATTAGGACGGTCTAGAAGTCATTAGGACGGTCAAGAAGTCCTTAGGACGGTCAAGAAGTCCTTAGGACGGTCAAGAAGTCCTAAGGACGGTCAAGAAGTCCTTAGGACTGTCAAGAAGTTCTTAGGACGGTCAAGAAGTCCTTAGGACGGTCAAAAAGGCCTAAGGACGGTCAAGAAGTCCTTAGGACGGTCAAGAAGTCCTTAAGACGGTCAAGAAGTCCGATGGACGGTCAAGAAGTTCTATGGACGGTCAAGAAGTCCTTAGGACGGTCAAGAAGTCCTTAGGACGGTCAAGAAGTCTTTAGGACGGTCAAGTAGTCATTAGGACGGTCAAGAAGTCTTTAATACGGTCAAGTAGTCCTTAGAACGGTCAAGAAGTCCTTAGGACGGTCAAGAAGTCCTTAGGACGGTCAAGAAGTCCTATGGACGGTCAAGGGGTCCTATGGACGCTCAAGAAGTCCTAAGGACGGTCAAGAAGTCCTTAGGACGCTCAAGAAGTCCTTAGGACGCTCTAGAAGTCCTTAGGACGGTCAATAAGTACTAAGGACGGTCTAGAAGTCCTATGGACGGTCAAGAAGTCCTTAGGACGGTCAAGAAGTTCTATGGACGGTCAAGAAGTCCTTAGGAGGTCAAGAAGTCTTTAGGACGGTCAAGTAGTCATTAGGACGGTCAAGAAATCCTTAGGACGGTCAAGAAGTCTTTAGGACGGTCAAGTAGTCATTAGGACGGTCAAGAAGTCCCTAGGACGGTCAAGAAGTCCTTCGGACGGTCAAGAAGTCCCTAGGACGGTCAAGAATTCCTTAGGAGGGTCAAGAAGTCCTTAGGACGGTCAAGAAGTCTTAAGGACGGTCAAGTAGTCATTAGGACGGTCTAGAAGTCATTAGGACGGTCAAGAAGTCCTTAGGACGGTCAAGAAGTCCTTAGGACGGTCAAGAAGTACTAAGGACGGTCAAGAAGTCCTTAGGATTGTCAAGAAGTTCTTAGGACGGTCAAGAAGTCCTTAGGACGGTCAAAAGGTCCTATGGACGGTCAAGAAGTCCTTAGGACGGTCAAGAAGTCCTTAAGACGGTCAAGAAGTCCGATGGACGGTCAAGAAGTTCTATGGACGGTCAAGAAGTCCTTAGGACGGTCAAGAAGTCCTTAGGACGGTCAAGAAGTCTTTAGGACGGTCAAGTAGTCATTAGGACGGTCAAGAAGTCTTTAATACGGTCAAGTAGTCCTTAGAACGGTCAAGAAGTCCTTAGGACGGTCAAGAAGTCCTTAGGACGGTCAAGAAGTCCTATGGACGGTCAAGGGGTCCTATGGACGCTCAAGAAGTCCTAAGGACGGTCAAGAAGTCCTTAGGACGATCAAGAAGTACTAAGGACGCTCTAGAAGTCCTATGGACGGTCAAGAAGTCCTTAGGACGGTCAAGGAGTCTTTAGGACGGTCAAGAAATCCTTAGGACGGTCAAGAAGTCCTTAGGACGGTCAAGAAGTCTTTAGGACGGTCAAGAAGTCCTTAGGATGGTCAAGAAGTCTTTAGGACGGTCAAGAGGTCTTTAATACGGTCAAGTAGTCCTTAGAACGGTCAAGAAGTCCTTAGGACGGTCAAGAAGTCCTTAGGACGGTCAAGAAGTCCTATGGACGCTCAAGAAGTCCTTAGGACGGTCAAGAAGTCTTTAGCACGGTCAAGTAGTCATTAGGACGGTCAAGAAGTCATTAGGACGGTCAAGAAGTCCTTAGGACGGTCAAGAAGTCCTTAGGACGGTCAAGAAGTACTAAGAACGGTCAAGAAGTCCTTAGGACGGTCAAGAAGTTCTTAGGACGGTCAAGAAGTCCTTAGGACGGTCAAGAGGTCCTATGGACGGTCAAGAAGTCCTTAGGACGGTCAAGAGGTCCTATGGACTGTCAAGAAGTCCTTAGGAAGGTCAAGAAGCCCTCAGGACGGCCAAGAAGTCTTTAGGACGGTCAAGAAGTCCTTAGGACGGTCAAGAAGTCCTTAGGACGCTCTAGAAGTCCTTTGGACGGTCAATAAGTACTAAGGACGGTCTAGAAGTCCTATTGACGGTCAAGAAGTCCTTAGGACGGTCAAGAATTCCTATGGACGGTCAAGAATTTCTATGGACGGTCAAGAAGTCTTTAATACGGTCAAGTAGTCCTTAGAACAGTCAAGAAGTCCTTAGGACGGTCAAGAAGTCCTTAGGACGGTCAAGAAGTCCTATGGACGCTCAAGAAGTCCTTAGGAGGTCAAGAAGTCTTTAGGACGGTCAAGTAGTTATTAGGACGGTCAAGAAGTCCCTAGGACGGTCAAGAAGTCCATAGGACGGTCAAGAAGTACTAAGAACGGTCAAGAAGTCCTTAGGACGGTCAAGAAGTTCTTAGGACGGTCAAGAAGTCCTTAGGACGGTCAAGAGGTCCTATGGACGGTCAAGAAGTCCTTAGGACGGTCAAGAGGTCCTATGGACTGTCAAGAAGTCCTTAGGAAGGTCAAGAAGCCCTCAGGACGGCCAAGAAGTCTTTAGGACGGTCAAGAAGTCCTTAGGACGGTCAAGAAGTCCTTAGGACGGTCAAGAAGTCCTTAGGACGGTCAAGAAGTCCTATGGACGCTCAAGAAGTCCTTAGGACGGTCAAGAAGTCTTTAGCACGGTCAAGTAGTCATTAGGACGGTCAAGAAGTCATTAGGACGGTCAAGAAGTCCTTAGGACGGTCAAGAAGTCCTTAGGACGGTCAAGAAGTACTAAGAACGGTCAAGAAGTCCTTAGGACGGTCAAGAAGTTCTTAGGACGGTCAAGAAGTCCTTAGGACGGTCAAGAGGTCCTATGGACGGTCAAGAAGTCCTTAGGACGGTCAAGAGGTCCTATGGACTGTCAAGAAGTCCTTAGGAAGGTCAAGAAGCCCTCAGGACGGCCAAGAAGTCTTTAGGACGGTCAAGAAGTCCTTAGGACGGTCAAGAAGTCCTTAGGACGCTCTAGAAGTCCTTTGGACGGTCAATAAGTACTAAGGACGGTCTAGAAGTCCTATTGACGGTCAAGAAGTCCTTAGGACGGTCAAGAATTCCTATGGACGGTCAAGAATTTCTATGGACGGTCAAGAAGTCTTTAATACGGTCAAGTAGTCCTTAGAACAGTCAAGAAGTCCTTAGGACGGTCAAGAAGTCCTTAGGACGGTCAAGAAGTCCTATGGACGCTCAAGAAGTCCTTAGGAGGTCAAGAAGTCTTTAGGACGGTCAAGTAGTTATTAGGACGGTCAAGAAGTCCCTAGGACGGTCAAGAAGTCCATAGGACGGTCAAGAAGTACTAAGAACGGTCAAGAAGTCCTTAGGACGGTCAAGAAGTTCTTAGGACGGTCAAGAAGTCCTTAGGACGGTCAAGAGGTCCTATGGACGGTCAAGAAGTCCTTAGGACGGTCAAGAGGTCCTATGGACTGTCAAGAAGTCCTTAGGAAGGTCAAGAAGCCCTCAGGACGGCCAAGAAGTCTTTAGGACGGTCAAGAAGTCCTTAGGACGGTCAAGAAGTCCTTAGGACGCTCTAGAAGTCCTTTGGACGGTCAATAAGTACTAAGGACGGTCTAGAAGTCCTATTGACGGTCAAGAAGTCCTTAGGACGGTCAAGAAGTCCTATGGACGGTCAAGAAGTTCTATGGACGGTCAAGAAGTCCTTAGGAGGTCAAGAAGTCTTTAGGGCGGTCAAGTAGTCATTAGGACGGTCAAGAAATCCTTAGGACGGTCAAGAAGTCTTTAGGACGGTCAAGTAGTCATTAGGACGGTCAAGAAGTCCCTAGGACGGTCAAGAAGTCCATAGGACGGTCAAGAAGTCCCTAGCACGGTCAAGAAGTCCTTAAGAGGGTCAAGAAGTCCTTAGGACGGTCAAGAAGTCTTAAGGACGGTCAAGTAGTCATTAGGACGGTCAAGAAGTCCTTAGGACGGTCAAGAAGTCTTAAGGACGGTCAAGTAGTCATTAGGACGGTCTAGAAGTCCTATGGACGGTCAAGAAGTCCTTAGGACGGTCAAGAAGTCCTTTGGACGGTCAAGAAGTTCTATGGACGGTCAAGAAGTCCTTAGGAGGTCAAGAAGTCTTTAGGACGGTCAAGTAGTCATTAGGACGGTCAAGAAATCCTTAGGACGGTCAAGAAGTCTTTAGGACGGTCAAGTAGTCATTAGGACGGTCAAGAAGTCCCTAGGACGGTCAAGAAGTCCATAGGACGGTCAAGAAGTTCTATGGAAGGTCAAGAAGTCCTTAGGACGGTCAAGAAGTCCTTAGGACGATCAAGAAGTACTAAGGACGCTCTAGAAGTCCTATGGACGGTCAAGAAGTCCTTAGTACGGTCAAGAAGTCCTTAGGACGGTCAAGAAGTCCTATGGACGGTCAAGAAGTTCTATGGACGGTCAAGAAGTCCTTAGGACGGTCAAGAAGTCCTTAGGACGGTCAAGAAGTCTTTAGGACGGTCAAGTAGTCATTAGGACGGTCAAGAAATCCTTAGGACGGTCAAGGAGTCTTTAGGACGGTCAAGAAATCCTTAGGACGGTCAAGAAGTCCTTAGGACGGTCAAGAAGTCTTTAATACGGTCAAGTAGTCCTTAGAACGGTCAAGAAGTCCTTAGGACGGTCAAGAAGTCCTTAGGACGGTCAAGAAGTCCTATGGACGGTCAAGAGGTCCTATGGACGCTCAAGAAGTCCTTAGGACGGTCAAGAAGTCTTTAGGACGGTCAAGTAGTCATTAGGACGGTCTAGAAGTCATTAGGACGGTCAAGAAGTCCTTAGGACGGTCAAGAAGTCCTAAGGACGGTCAAGAAGTACTAAGAACGGTCAAGAAGTCCTTAGGACGGTCAAGAAGTTCTTAGGACGGTCAAGAAGTCCTTAGGACGGTCAAGAGGTCCTATGGACGGTCAAGAAGTCCTTAGGACGGTCAAGAGGTCCTATGGACTGTCAAGAAGTCCTTAGGAAGGTCAAGAAGCCCTCAGGACGGCCAAGAAGTCTTTAGGACGGTCAAGAAGTCCTTAGGACGCTCTAGAAGTCCTTTGGACGGTCAATAAGTACTAAGGACGGTCTAGAAGTCCTATGGACGGTCAAGAAGTCCTTAGGACGGTCAAGAAGTCCTATGGACGGTCAAGAAGTTCTATGGACGGTCAAGAAGTCCTTAGGAGGTCAAGAAATCTTTAGGATGGTCAAGTAGTCATTAGGACGGTCAAGAAGTCCCTAGGACGGTCAAGAAGTCCTTAGGACGGTCAAGAAGTCCCTAGGACGGTCAAGAAGTCCATAAGAGGGTCAAGAAGTCCTTAGGACGGTCAAGAAGTCTTAAGGACGGTCAAGTAGTCATTAGGACGGTCTAGAAGTCATTAGGACGGTCAAGAAGTCCTTAGGACGGTCAAGAAGTCCTTAGGACGGTCAAGAAGTACTAAGGACGGTCAAGAAGTCCTTAGGATTGTCAAAAAGTTCTTAGGACGGTCAAGAAGTCCTTAGGACGGTCAAGAGGTCCTATGGACGGTCAAGAAGTCCTTAGGACGGTCAAGAGGTCCTATGGACTGTCAAGAAGTCCTTAGGACGGTCAAGAAGCCCTCAGGACGGCCAAGAAGTCTTTAGGACGGTCAAGAAGTCCTTAGGACGCTCAAGATGACCTTAGGACGCTCTAGAAGTCCTTAGGACGGTCAATAAGTACTAAGGACGGTCTTAAAGTCCTATGGACGGTCAAGAAGTCCTTAGGACGGTCAAGAAGTTTTATGGACGGTCAAGAAGTTCTATGGACGGTCAAGAAGTCCTTAGGAGGTCAAGAAGTCTTAGGACGGTCAAGTAGTCATTAGGACGGTCAAGAAATCCTTAGGACGGTCAAGAAGTCTTTAGGACGGTCAAGTAGTCATTAGGACGGTCAAGAAGTCCCTAGGACGGTCAAGAAGTCCTTAGGACGGTCAAGAAGTCCCTAGGACGGTCAAGAATTCCTTAGGAGGGTCAAGAAGTCCTTAGGACGGTCAAGAAGTCTTAAGGACGGTCAAGTAGTCATTAGGACGGTCTAGAAGTCATTAGGACGGTCAAGAAGTCCTTAGGACGGTCAAGAAGTCCTTAGGACGGTCAAGAAGTACTAAGGACGGTCAAGAAGTCCTTAAGATTGTCAAGAAGTTCTTAGGACGGTCAAGAAGTCCTATGGACGGTCAAGAAGTCCTATGGACGGTCAAGAAGTCCTTAGGACGGTCAAGTAGTCATTAGGACGGTCAAGAAATCCTTAAGACGGTCAAGGAGTCTTTAGGACGGTCAAGAAATCCTTAGGACAGTCAAGAAGTCCTTAGGACTGTCAAGAAGTCTTTAGGACGGTCAAGAAGTCCTTAGGATGGTCAAGAAGATCTAAGGACAGTCAAGAAGTCTTTAGGACGGTCAAGAAATCCTTAGGACGGTCAAGAAGTCCTTAGGACGGTCAAGAAGTCTTTAGGACGGTCAAGAAGTCCTTAGGATGGTCAAGAAGATCTAAGGACGGTCAAGAAGTCTTTAATACGGCCAAGTAGTCCTTAGAACGGTCAAGAAGTCCTTAGGACGGTCAAGAAGTCTTTAGGACGGTCAAGTAGTCATTAGGACGGTCAAGAAGTACTAAGGACGCTCTAGAAGTCCTATGGACGGTCAAAAAGTCCTTAGGACGGTCAAGAAGTCCTTAGTACGGTCAAGAAGTCCTTAGGACGGTCAAGAAGTCCTATGGACGGTCAAGAAGTTCTATGGACGGTCAAGAAGTCCTTAGGACGGTCAAGAAGTCTTTAGGACGGTCGAGTAGTCCTTAGGATGGTCAAGAAGATCTAAGGACGGTCAAGAAGTCTTTAGGACGGTCAAGAAATCCTTAGGACGGTCAAGAAGTCCTTAGGACGGTCAAGAAGTCTTTAGGACGGTCAAGAAGTCCTTAGGATGGTCAAGAAGATCTAAGGACGGTCAAGAAGTCTTTAATACGGTCAAGTAGTCCTTAGAACGGTCAAGAAGTCCTTAGGACGGTCAAGAAGTTTTTAGGACGGTGAAGTAGTCATTAGGACGGTCAAGAAGTCCTTAGGACGATCAAGAAGTACTAAGGACGCTCTAGAAGTCCTATGGATGGTCAAGAAGTCCTTAGGACGGTCAAGAAGTCCTTAGGACGGTCAAGAAGTCCTATGGACGGTCAAGAAGTTCTATGGACGGTCAAGAAACCCTTAGGACGGTCAAGAAGTCTTTAGGACGGTCGAGTAGTCATTAGGACGGTCAAAAAGTCCTTATGACGGTCAAGAAGTCCTTAGGACGGTCAAGAAGTCCTTAGGACGGTCAAGAAGTCCTTAGGACGGTCAAGAAGTCCTTAGGACGCTCAAGAAGTCCTTAGGACGCTCAAGAAGTCCTTAGGACGGTCAAGAAGTACTAAGGACGGTCTAGAAGTCCTATGGACGGTCAAGAAGTCCTTAGGACGGTCAAGAAGTCCTTAGGACGGTAAAGAAGTCCTATGGACGGTCAAGAAGTTCTATGGACGGTCAAGAAGTCCTTAGGAGGTCAAGAAGTCCTTAGTACGGTCAAGAAGTCCTTAGGACGGTCAAGAAGTCCTATGGACGGTCAAGAAGTTCTATGGACGGTCAAGAAGTCCTTAGGACGGTCAAGAAGTCTTTAGGACGGTCAAGAAATCCTTAGGACGGTCAAGAAGTCCTTAGGACGGTCAAGAAGTCTTTAGGACGGTCAAGAAGTCCTTAGGATGGTCAAGAAGATCTAAGGACGGTCAAGAAGTCTTTAATACGGTCAAGTAGTCCTTAGAACGGTCAAGAAGTCCTTAGGACTGTCAAGAAGTCTTTAGGACGGTCAAGTAGTCATTAGGACGGTCAAGAAGTCCTTAGGACGATCAAGAAGTACTAAGGACGCTCTAGAAGTCCTATGGACGGTCAAGAAGTCCTTAGGACGGTCAAGAAGTCCTTAGGACGGTCAAGAAGTCCTTAGGACGGTCAAGAAGTCCTATGGACGGTCAAGAAGTTCTATGGACGGTCAAGAAACCCTTAGGACGGTCAAGAAGTCTTTAGGACGGTCGAGTAGTCATTAGGACGGTCAAAAAGTCCTTATGACGGTCAAGAAGTCCTTAGGACGGTCAAGAAGTCCTTAGGACGGTCAAGAAGTCCTTAGGACGGTCAAGAAGTCCTTAGGACGCTCAAGAAGTCCTTAGGACGCTCAAGAAGTCCTTAGGACGGTCAAGAAGTACTAAGGACGGTCTAGAAGTCCTATGGACGGTCAAGAAGTCCTTAGGACGGTCAAGAAGTCCTAAGGACGGTAAAGAAGTCCTATGGACGGTCAAGAAGTTCTATGGACGGTCAAGAAGTCCTTAGGAGGTCAAGAAGTCTTTAGGACGGTCAAGTAGTCATTAGGACGGTCAAGAAATCCTTAGGACGGTCAAGAAGTCTTTAGGACGGTCAAGTAGTCATTAGGACGGTCAAGAAATCCTTAGGACGGTCAAGGAGTCTTAAGGACGGTCAAGAAATCCTTAGGACGGTCAAGAAGTCCTTAGGACGGTCAAGAAGTCTTAAGGACGGTCAAGAAGTCCTTAGGATGGTCAAGAAGTCCTTAGGACGGTCAAGAAGTCTTTAATACGGTCAAGTAGTCCTTAGAAAGGTCAAGAAGTACTTAGGACGGTCAAAGAGTCCTTAGGACGGTCAAGAAGTCCTTAGGACGGTCAAGAGGTCCTATGGACGGTCAAGAAGTCCTTAGGACGGTCAAGAGGTCCTATGGACGGTCAAGAAGTCCTTAGGACGGTCAAGAAGTCCTTAGGATGGTCAAGAAGATCTAAGGACGGTCAAGAAGTCTTTAATACGGTCAAGTAGTCCTTAGAACGGTCAAGAAGTCCTTAGGACGGTCAAGAAGTCTTTAGGACGGTGAAGTAGTCATTAGGACGGTCAAGAAGTCCTTAGGACGATCAAGAAGTACTAAGGACGCTCTAGAAGTCCTATGGATGGTCAAGAAGTCCTTAGGACGGTCAAGAAGTCCTTAGGACGGTCAAGAAGTCCTTAGGACGGTCAAGAAGTCCTATGGACGGTCAAGAAGTTCTATGGACGGTCAAGAAACCCTAAGGACGGTCAAGAAGTCTTTAGGACGGTCGAGTAGTCATTAGGACGGTCAAAAAGTCCTTATGACGGTCAAGAAGTCCTTAGGACGGTCAAGAAGTCCTTAGGACGGTCAAGAAGTCCTTAGGACGGTCAAGAAGTCCTTAGGACGCTCAAGAAGTCCTTAGGACGCTCAAGAAGTCCTTAGGACGGTCAAGAAGTACTAAGGACGGTCTAGAAGTCCTATGGACGGTCAAGAAGTCCTTAGGACGGTCAAGAAGTCCTTAGGACGGTAAAGAAGTCCTATGGACGGTCAAGAAGTTCTATGGACGGTCAAGAAGTCCTTAGGAGGTCAAGAAGTCCTTAGTACGGTCAAGAAGTCCTTAGGACGGTCAAGAAGTCCTTAGGACGGTCAAGAAGTCCTATGGACGGTCAAGAAGTTCTATGGACGGTCAAGAAACCCTTAGGACGGTCAAGAAGTCTTTAGGACGGTCGAGTAGTCATTAGGACGGTCAAAAAGTCCTTATGACGGTCAAGAAGTCCTTAGGACGGTCAAGAAGTCCTTAGGACGGTCAAGAAGTCCTTAGGACGGTCAAGAAGTCCTTAGGACGCTCAAGAAGTCCTTAGGACGCTCAAGAAGTCCTTAGGACGGTCAAGAAGTACTAAGGACGGTCTAGAAGTCCTATGGACGGTCAAGAAGTCCTTAGGACTGTCAAGAAGTCCTAAAGACGGTAAAGAAGTCCTATGGACGGTCAAGAAGTTCTATGGACGGTCAAGAAGTCCTTAGGAGGTCAAGAAGTCTTTAGGACGGTCAAGTAGTCATTAGGACGGTCAAGAAATCCTTAGGACGGTCAAGAAGTCTTTAGGACGGTCAAGTAGTCATTAGGACGGTCAAGAAATCCTTAGGACGGTCAAGGAGTCTTAAGGACGGTCAAGAAATCCTTAGGACGGTCAAGAAGTCCTTAGGACGGTCAAGAAGTCTTTAGGACGGTCAAGAAGTCCTTAGGATGGTCAAGAAGTCCTTAGGACGGTCAAGAAGTCTTTAATACGGTCAAGTAGTCCTTAGAAAGGTCAAGAAGTACTTAGGACGGTCAAAGAGTCCTTAGGACGGTCAAGAAGTCCTTAGGACGGTCAAGAGGTCCTATGGACGGTCATGAAGTCCTTAGGACGGTCAAGAGGTCCTATGGACGGTCAAGAAGTCCTTAGGACGGTCAAGAGGTCCTATGGACACTCAAGAAGTCCTTAGGACGGTCAAGAAGTCCTTAGGACGATCAAGAAGTACTAAAGACGCTCTAGAAGTCCTATGAACGGTCAAGAAGTCCTTAGGACGGTCAAGAAGTCCTTAGGACGGTCAAGAAGTCCTTAGGACGGTCAAGAAGTCCTTAGGACGGTCAAGAAGTCCTATGGACGGTCAAGAAGTTCTATGGACGGTCAAGAAGTCCTTAGGATGGTCAAGAAGATCTAAGGACGGTCAAGAAGTCTTTAGGACGGTCAAGAAATCCTTAGGACGGTCAAGAAGTCCTTAGGACGGTCAAGAAGTCTTTAGGACGGTCAAGAAGTCCTTAGGATGGTCAAGAAGATCTAAGGACGGTCAAGAAGTCTTTAATACGGTCAAGTAGTCCTTAGAACGGTCAAGAAGTCCTTAGGACGGTCAAGAAGTCTTTAGGACGGTGAAGTAGTCATTAGGACGGTCAAGAAGTCCTTAGGACGATCAAGAAGTACTAAGGACGCTCTAGAAGTCCTATGGACGGTCAAGAAGTCCTTAGGACGGTCAAGAAGTCCTTAGGACGGTCAAGAAGTCCTTAGGACGGTCAAGAAGTCCTATGGACGGTCAAGAAGTTCTATGGACGGTCAAGAAACCCTTAGGACGGTCAAGAAGTCTTTAGGACGGTCGAGTAGTCATTAGGACGGTCAAAAAGTCCTTATGACGGTCAAGAAGTCCTTAGGACGGTCAAGAAGTCCTTAGGACGGTCAAGAAGTCCTTAGGACGGTCAAGAAGTCCTTAGGACGCTCAAGAAGTCCTTAGGACGCTCAAGAAGTCCTTAGGACGGTCAAGAAGTACTAAGGACGGTCTAGAAGTCCTATGGACGGTCAAGAAGTCCTTAGGACGGTCAAGAAGTCCTAAGGACGGTAAAGAAGTCCTATGGACGGTCAAGAAGTTCTATGGACGGTCAAGAAGTCCTTAGGAGGTCAAGAAGTCTTTAGGACGGTCAAGTAGTCATTAGGACGGTCAAGAAATCCTTAGGGACGGTCAAGAAGTCTTTAGGACGGTCAAGTAGTCATTAGGACGGTCAAGAAATCCTTAGGACGGTCAAGGAGTCTTAAGGACGGTCAAGAAATCCTAAGGACGGTCAAGAAGTCCTTAGGACGGTCAAGAAGTCTTAAGGACGGTCAAGAAGTCCTTAGGATGGTCAAGAAGTCCTTAGGACGGTCAAGAAGTCTTTAATACGGTCAAGTAGTCCTTAGAAAGGTCAAGAAGTACTTAGGACGGTCAAGAGTCCTTAGGACGGTCAAGAAGTCCTTAGGACGGTCAAGAGGTCCTATGGACGGTCAAGAAGTCCTTAGGACGGTCAAGAGGTCCTATGGACGGTCAAGAAGTCCTTAGGACGGTCAAGAAGTCCTTAGGATGGTCAAGAAGATCTAAGGACGGTCAAGAAGTCTTTAATACGGTCAAGTAGTCCTTAGAACGGTCAAGAAGTCCTTAGGACGGTCAAGAAGTCTTTAGGACGGTGAAGTAGTCATTAGGACGGTCAAGAAGTCCTTAGGACGATCAAGAAGTACTAAGGACGCTCTAGAAGTCCTATGGATGGTCAAGAAGTCCTTAGGACGGTCAAGAAGTCCTTAGGACGGTCAAGAAGTCCTTAGGACGGTCAAGAAGTCCTATGGACGGTCAAGAAGTTCTATGGACGGTCAAGAAACCCTAAGGACGGTCAAGAAGTCTTTAGGACGGTCGAGTAGTCATTAGGACGGTCAAAAAGTCCTTATGACGGTCAAGAAGTCCTTAGGACGGTCAAGAAGTCCTTAGGACGGTCAAGAAGTCCTTAGGACGGTCAAGAAGTCCTTAGGACGCTCAAGAAGTCCTTAGGACGCTCAAGAAGTCCTTAGGACGGTAAAGAAGTCCTATGGACGGTCAAGAAGTTCTATGGACGGTCAAGAAGTCCTTAGGAGGTCAAGAAGTCCTTAGTACGGTCAAGAAGTCCTTAGGACGGTCAAGAAGTCCTTAGGACGGTCAAGAAGTCCTATGGACGGTCAAGAAGTTCTATGGACGGTCAAGAAACCCTTAGGACGGTCAAGAAGTCTTTAGGACGGTCGAGTAGTCATTAGGACGGTCAAAAAGTCCTTATGACGGTCAAGAAGTCCTTAGGACGGTCAAGAAGTCCTTAGGACGGTCAAGAAGTCCTTAGGACGGTCAAGAAGTCCTTAGGACGCTCAAGAAGTCCTTAGGACGCTCAAGAAGTCCTTAGGACGGTCAAGAAGTACTAAGGACGGTCTAGAAGTCCTATGGACGGTCAAGAAGTCCTTAGGACTGTCAAGAAGTCCTAAGGACGGTAAAGAAGTCCTATGGACGGTCAAGAAGTTCTATGGACGGTCAAGAAGTCCTTAGGAGGTCAAGAAGTCTTTAGGACGGTC
Source organism: Brachionus asplanchnoidis (assembly GCA_025491095.1). NCBI lineage: Eukaryota > Metazoa > Rotifera > Eurotatoria > Ploima > Brachionidae > Brachionus > Brachionus asplanchnoidis. The sequence goes on from JAILYF010000292.1 coordinate 26,534, forward strand.
AAGTAGTCATTAGGACGGTCAAGAAATCCTTAGGACGGTCAAGAAGTCTTTAGGACGGTCAAGTAGTCATTAGGACGGTCAAGAAATCCTTAGGACGGTCAAGGAGTCTTAAGGACGGTCAAGAAATCCTTAGGACGGTCAAGAAGTCCTTAGGACGGTCAAGAAGTCTTTAGGACGGTCAAGAAGTCCTTAGGATGGTCAAGAAGTCCTTAGGACGGTCAAGAAGTCTTTAATACGGTCAAGTAGTCCTTAGAAAGGTCAAGAAGTACTTAGGACGGTCAAAGAGTCCTTAGGACGGTCAAGAAGTCCTTAGGACGGTCAAGAGGTCCTATGGACGGTCATGAAGTCCTTAGGACGGTCAAGAGGTCCTATGGACGGTCAAGAAGTCCTTAGGACGGTCAAGAGGTCCTATGGACACTCAAGAAGTCCTTAGGACGGTCAAGAAGTCCTTAGGACGATCAAGAAGTACTAAAGACGCTCTAGAAGTCCTATGAACGGTCAAGAAGTCCTTAGGACGGTCAAGAAGTCCTTAGGACGGTCAAGAAGTCCTTAGGACGGTCAAGAAGTCCTTAGGACGGTCAAGAAGTCCTATGGACGGTCAAGAAGTTCTATGGACGGTCAAGAAGTCCTTAGGATGGTCAAGAAGATCTAAGGACGGTCAAGAAGTCTTTAGGACGGTCAAGAAATCCTTAGGACGGTCAAGAAGTCCTTAGGACGGTCAAGAAGTCTTTAGGACGGTCAAGAAGTCCTTAGGATGGTCAAGAAGATCTAAGGACGGTCAAGAAGTCTTTAATACGGTCAAGTAGTCCTTAGAACGGTCAAGAAGTCCTTAGGACGGTCAAGAAGTCTTTAGGACGGTGAAGTAGTCATTAGGACGGTCAAGAAGTCCTTAGGACGATCAAGAAGTACTAAGGACGCTCTAGAAGTCCTATGGACGGTCAAGAAGTCCTTAGGACGGTCAAGAAGTCCTTAGGACGGTCAAGAAGTCCTTAGGACGGTCAAGAAGTCCTATGGACGGTCAAGAAGTTCTATGGACGGTCAAGAAACCCTTAGGACGGTCAAGAATTCTTTAGGACGGTCGAGTAGTCATTAGGACGGTCAAAAAGTCCTTATGACGGTCAAGAAGTCCTTAGGACGGTCAAGAAGTCCTTAGGACGGTCAAGAAGTCCTTAGGACGGTCAAGAAGTCCTTAGGACGCTCAAGAAGTCCTTAGGACGCTCAAGAAGTCCTTAGGACGGTCAAGAAGTACTAAGGACGGTCTAGAAGTCCTATGGACGGTCAAGAAGTCCTTAGGACGGTCAAGAAGTCCTAAGGACGGTAAAGAAGTCCTATGGACGGTCAAGAAGTTCTATGGACGGTCAAGAAGTCCTTAGGAGGTCAAGAAGTCTTTAGGACGGTCAAGTAGTCATTAGGACGGTCAAGAAATCCTTAGGACGGTCAAGAAGTCTTTAGGACGGTCAAGTAGTCATTAGGACGGTCAAGAAATCCTTAGGACGGTCAAGGAGTCTTAAGGACGGTCAAGAAATCCTTAGGACGGTCAAGAAGTCCTTAGGACGGTCAAGAAGTCTTTAGGACGGTCAAGAAGTCCTTAGGATGGTCAAGAAGTCCTTAGGACGGTCAAGAAGTCTTTAATACGGTCAAGTAGTCCTTAGAAAGGTCAAGAAGTACTTAGGACGGTCAAAGAGTCCTTAGGACGGTCAAGAAGTCCTTAGGACGGTCAAGAGGCCTATGGTCCTATGGACGGTCAAGAAGTCCTTAGGACGGTCAAGAGGTCCTATGGACGGTCAAGAAGTCCTTAGGACGGTCAAGAGGTCCTATGGACACTCAAGAAGTCCTTAGGACGGTCAAGAAGTCCTTAGGACGATCAAGAAGTACTAAAGACGCTCTAGAAGTCCTATGAACGGTCAAGAAGTCCTTAGGACGGTCAAGAAGTCCTTAGGACGGTCAAGAAGTCCTATGGACGGTCAAGAAGTTCTATGGACGGTCAAGAAGTCCTTAGGATGGTCAAGAAGATCTAAGGACGGTCAAGAAGTCTTTAGGACGGTCAAGAAATCCTTAGGACGGTCAAGAAGTCCTTAGGACGGTCAAGAAGTCTTTAGGACGGTCAAGAAGTCCTTAGGATGGTCAAGAAGATCTAAGGACGGTCAAGAAGTCTTTAATACGGTCAAGTAGTCCTTAGAACGGTCAAGAAGTCCTTAGGACGGTCAAGAAGTCTTTAGGACGGTGAAGTAGTCATTAGGACGGTCAAGAAGTCCTTAGGACGATCAAGAAGTACTAAGGACGCTCTAGAAGTCCTATGGATGGTCAAGAAGTCCTTAGGACGGTCAAGAAGTCCTTAGGACGGTCAAGAAGTCCTTAGGACGGTCAAGAAGTCCTATGGACGGTCAAGAAGTTCTATGGACGGTCAAGAAACCCTTAGGACGGTCAAGAAGTCTTTAGGACGGTCGAGTAGTCATTAGGACGGTCAAAAAGTCCTTATGACGGTCAAGAAGTCCTTAGGACGGTCAAGAAGTCCTTAGGACGGTCAAGAAGTCCTTAGGACGGTCAAGAAGTCCTTAGGACGCTCAAGAAGTCCTTAGGACGCTCAAGAAGTCCTTAGGACGGTCAAGAAGTACTAAGGACGGTCTAGAAGTCCTATGGACGGTCAAGAAGTCCTTAGGACGGTCAAGAAGTCCTTAGGACGGTAAAGAAGTCCTATGGACGGTCAAGAAGTTCTATGGACGGTCAAGAAGTCCTTAGGAGGTCAAGAAGTCCTTAGTACGGTCAAGAAGTCCTTAGGACGGTCAAGAAGTCCTATGGACGGTCAAGAAGTTCTATGGACGGTCAAGAAGTCCTTAGGACGGTCAAGAAGTCTTTAGGACGGTCAAGAAATCCTTAGGACGGTCAAGAAGTCCTTAGGACGGTCAAGAAGTCTTTAGGACGGTCAAGAAGTCCTTAGGATGGTCAAGAAGATCTAAGGACGGTCAAGAAGTCTTTAATACGGTCAAGTAGTCCTTAGAACGGTCAAGAAGTCCTTAGGACTGTCAAGAAGTCTTTAGGACGGTCAAGTAGTCATTAGGACGGTCAAGAAGTCCTTAGGACGATCAAGAAGTACTAAGGACGCTCTAGAAGTCCTATGGACGGTCAAGAAGTCCTTAGGACGGTCAAGAAGTCCTTAGGACGGTCAAGAAGTCCTATGGACGGTCAAGAAGTTCTATGGACGGTCAAGAAACCCTTAGGACGGTCAAGAAGTCTTTAGGACGGTCGAGTAGTCATTAGGACGGTCAAAAAGTCCTTATGACGGTCAAGAAGTCCTTAGGACGGTCAAGAAGTCCTTAGGACGGTCAAGAAGTCCTTAGGACGGTCAAGAAGTCCTTAGGACGCTCAAGAAGTCCTTAGGACGCTCAAGAAGTCCTTAGGACGGTCAAGAAGTACTAAGGACGGTCTAGAAGTCCTATGGACGGTCAAGAAGTCCTTAGGACGGTCAAGAAGTCCTAAGGACGGTAAAGAAGTCCTATGGACGGTCAAGAAGTTCTATGGACGGTCAAGAAGTCCTTAGGAGGTCAAGAAGTCTTTAGGACGGTCAAGTAGTCATTAGGACGGTCAAGAAATCCTTAGGACGGTCAAGAAGTCTTTAGGACGGTCAAGTAGTCATTAGGACGGTCAAGAAATCCTTAGGACGGTCAAGGAGTCTTAAGGACGGTCAAGAAATCCTTAGGACGGTCAAGAAGTCCTTAGGACGGTCAAGAAGTCTTTAGGACGGTCAAGAAGTCCTTAGGATGGTCAAGAAGTCCTTAGGACGGTCAAGAAGTCTTTAATACGGTCAAGTAGTCTTTAATACGGTCAAGTAGTCCTTAGAAAGGTCAAGAAGTACTTAGGACGGTCAAAGAGTCCTTAGGACGGTCTAGAAGTCCTTAGGACGGTCAAGAGGTCCTATGGACGGTCAAGAAGTCCTTAGGACGGTCAAGAGGTCCTATGAACGGTCAAGAAGTCCTTAGGACGGTCAAGAAGTCCTTAGGACGGTCAAGAAGTCCTATGGACGGTCAAGAAGTTCTATGGACGGTCAAGAAGTCCTTAGGATGGTCAAGAAGATCTAAGGACGGTCAAGAAGTCTTTAGGACGGTCAAGAAATCCTTAGGACGGTCAAGAAGTCCTTAGGACGGTCAAGAAGTCTTTAGGACGGTCAAGAAGTCCTTAGGATGGTCAAGAAGATCTAAGGACGGTCAAGAAGTCTTTAATACGGTCAAGTAGTCCTTAGAACGGTCAAGAAGTCCTTAGGACGGTCAAGAAGTCTTTAGGACGGTGAAGTAGTCATTAGGACGGTCAAGAAGTCCTTAGGACGATCAAGAAGTACTAAGGACGCTCTAGAAGTCCTATGGATGGTCAAGAAGTCCTTAGGACGGTCAAGAAGTCCTTAGGACGGTCAAGAAGTCCTTAGGACGGTCAAGAAGTCCTATGGACGGTCAAGAAGTTCTATGGACGGTCAAGAAACCCTTAGGACGGTCAAGAAGTCTTTAGGACGGTCGAGTAGTCATTAGGACGGTCAAAAAGTCCTTATGACGGTCAAGAAGTCCTTAGGACGGTCAAGAAGTCCTTAGGACGGTCAAGAAGTCCTTAGGACGGTCAAGAAGTCCTTAGGACGCTCAAGAAGTCCTTAGGACGCTCAAGAAGTCCTTAGGACGGTCAAGAAGTACTAAGGACGGTCTAGAAGTCCTATGGACGGTCAAGAAGTCCTTAGGACGGTCAAGAAGTCCTTAGGACGGTAAAGAAGTCCTATGGACGGTCAAGAAGTTCTATGGACGGTCAAGAAGTCCTTAGGAGGTCAAGAAGTCCTTAGTACGGTCAAGAAGTCCTTAGGACGGTCAAGAAGTCCTATGGACGGTCAAGAAGTTCTATGGACGGTCAAGAAGTCCTTAGGACGGTCAAGAAGTCTTTAGGACGGTCAAGAAGTCCTTAGGATGGTCAAGAAGATCTAAGGACGGTCAAGAAGTCTTTAATACGGTCAAGTAGTCCTTAGAACGGTCAAGAAGTCCTTAGGACTGTCAAGAAGTCTTTAGGACGGTCAAGTAGTCATTAGGACGGTCAAGAAATCCTTAGGACGGTCAAGGAGTCTTAAGGACGGTCAAGAAATCCTTAGGACGGTCAAGAAGTCCTTAGGACGGTCAAGAAGTCTTTAGGACGGTCAAGAAGTCCTTAGGATGGTCAAGAAGTCCTTAGGACGGTCAAGAAGTCTTTAATACGGTCAAGTAGTCTTTAATACGGTCAAGTAGTCCTTAGAAAGGTCAAGAAGTACTTAGGACGGTCAAAGAGTCCTTAGGACGGTCAAGAAGTCCTTAGGACGGTCAAGAAGTCCTTAGGACGGTCAAGAAGTCTTTAGGACGGTCGAGTAGTCATTAGGACGGTCAAAAAGTCCTTATGACGGTCAAGAAGTCCTTAGGACGGTCAAGAAGTCCTTAGGACGGTCAAGAAGTCCTTAGGACGGTCAAGAAGTCCTTAGGACGGTCAAGAAGTCCTTAGGACGCTCAGAAGTCCTTAGGACGGTCAAGAAGTACTAAGGACGGTCTAGAAGTCCTATGGACGGTCAAGAAGTCCTTAGGACGGTCAAGAAGTCCTAAGGACGGTAAAGAAGTCCTATGGACGGTCAAGAAGTTCTATGGACGGTCAAGAAGTCCTTAGGAGGTCAAGAAGTCTTTAGGACGGTCAAGTAGTCATTAGGACGGTCAAGAAATCCTTAGGACGGTCAAGAAGTCTTTAGGACGGTCAAGTAGTCATTAGGACGGTCAAGAAATCCTTAGGACGGTCAAGGAGTCTTAAGGACGGTCAAGAAATCCTTAGGACGGTCAAGAAGTCCTTAGGACGGTCAAGAAGTCTTTAGGACGGTCAAGAAGTCCTTAGGATGGTCAAGAAGTCCTTAGGACGGTCAAGAAGTCTTTAATACGGTCAAGTAGTCTTTATACGGTCAAGTAGTCCTTAGAAAGGTCAAGAAGTACTTAGGACGGTCAAAGAGTCCTTAGGACGGTCAAGAAGTCCTTAGGACGGTCAAGAGGTCCTATGGACGGTCAAGAAGTCCTTAGGACGGTCAAGAGGTCCTATGAACGGTCAGAAGTCCTTAGGACGGTCAAGAAGTCCTTAGGACGGTCAAGAAGTCCTATGGACGGTCAAGAAGTTCTATGGACGGTCAAGAAGTCCTTAGGATGGTCAAGAAGATCTAAGGACGGTCAAGAAGTCTTTAGGACGGTCAAGAAATCCTTAGACGGTCAAGAAGTCCTTAGGACGGTCAAGAAGTCTTTAGGACGGTCAAGAAGTCCTTAGGATGGTCAAGAAGATCTAAGGACGGTCAAGAAGTCTTTAATACGGTCAAGTAGTCCTTAGAACGGTCAAGAAGTCCTTAGGACGGTCAAGAAGTCTTTAGGACGGTGAAGTAGTCATTAGGACGGTCAAGAAGTCCTTAGGACGATCAAGAAGTACTAAGGACGCTCTAGAAGTCCTATGGATGGTCAAGAAGTCCTTAGGACGGTCAAGAAGTCCTTAGGACGGTCAAGAAGTCCTTAGGACGGTCAAGAAGTCCTATGGACGGTCAAGAAGTTCTATGGACGGTCAAGAAACCCTTAGGACGGTCAAGAAGTCTTTAGGACGGTCGAGTAGTCATTAGGACGGTCAAAAAGTCCTTATGACGGTCAAGAAGTCCTTAGGACGGTCAAGAAGTCCTTAGGACGGTCAAGAAGTCCTTAGGACGCTCAAGAAGTCCTTAGGACGCTCAAGAAGTCCTTAGGACGCTCAAGAAGTCCTTAGGACGGTCAAGAAGTACTAAGGACGGTCTAGAAGTCCTATGGACGGTCAAGAAGTCCTTAGGACGGTCAAGAAGTCCTTAGGACGGTAAAGAAGTCCTATGGACGGTCAAGAAGTTCTATGGACGGTCAAGAAGTCCTTAGGAGGTCAAGAAGTCCTTAGTACGGTCAAGAAGTCCTTAGGACGGTCAAGAAGTCCTATGGACGGTCAAGAAGTTCTATGGACGGTCAAGAAGTCCTTAGGACGGTCAAGAAGTCTTTAGGACGGTCAAGAAGTCCTTAGGATGGTCAAGAAGATCTAAGGACGGTCAAGAAGTCTTTAATACGGTCAAGTAGTCCTTAGAACGGTCAAGAAGTCCTTAGGACTGTCAAGAAGTCTTTAGGACGGTCAAGTAGTCATTAGGACGGTCAAGAAATCCTTAGGACGGTCAAGGAGTCTTAAGGACGGTCAAGAAATCCTTAGGACGGTCAAGAAGTCCTTAGGACGGTCAAGAAGTCTTTAGGACGGTCAAGAAGTCCTTAGGATGGTCAAGAAGTCCTTAGGACGGTCAAGAAGTCTTTAATACGGTCAAGTAGTCTTTAATACGGTCAAGTAGTCCTTAGAAAGGTCAAGAAGTACTTAGGACGGTCAAAGAGTCCTTAGGACGGTCAAGAAGTCCTTAGGACGGTCAAGAAGTCCTTAGGACGGTCAAGAAGTCTTTAGGACGGTCGAGTAGTCATTAGGACGGTCAAAAAGTCCTTATGACGGTCAAGAAGTCCTTAGGACGGTCAAGAAGTCCTTAGGACGGTCAAGAAGTCCTTAGGACGGTCAAGAAGTCCTTAGGACGCTCAAGAAGTCCTTAGGACGCTCAAGAAGTCCTTAGGACGGTCAAGAAGTACTAAGGACGGTCTAGAAGTCCTATGGACGGTCAAGAAGTCCTTAGGACGGTCAAGAAGTCCTAAGGACGGTAAAGAAGTCCTATGGACGGTCAAGAAGTTCTATGGACGGTCAAGAAGTCCTTAGGAGGTCAAGAAGTCTTTAGGACGGTCAAGTAGTCATTAGGACGGTCAAGAAATCCTTAGACGGTCAAGAAGTCTTTAGGACGGTCAAGTAGTCATTTAGGACGGTCAAGAAATCCTTAGGACGGTCAAGGAGTCTTAAGGACGGTCAAGAAATCCTTAGGACGGTCAGAAGTCCTTAGGACGGTCAAGAAGTCTTTAGGACGGTCAAGAAGTCCTTAGGATGGTCAAGAAGTCCTTAGGACGGTCAAGAAGTCTTTAATACGGTCAAGTAGTCTTTAATACGGTCAAGTAGTCCTTAGAAAGGTCAAGAAGTACTTAGGACGGTCAAAGAGTCCTTAGGACGGTCAAGAAGTCCTTAGGACGGTCAAGAGGTCCTATGGACGGTCAAGAAGTCCTTAGGACGGTCAAGAGGTCCTATGAACGGTCAAGAAGTCCTTAGGACGGTCAAGAAGTCCTTAGGACGGTCAAGAAGTCCCTATGGACGGTCAAGAAGTTCTATGGACGGTCAAGAAGTCCTTAGGATGGTCAAGAAGATCTAAGGACGGTCAAGAAGTCTTTAGGACGGTCAAGAAATCCTTAGGACGGTCAAGAAGTCCTTAGGACGGTCAAGAAGTCTTTTAGGACGGTCAAGAAGTCCTTAGGATGGTCAAGAAGATCTAAGGACGGTCAAGAAGTCTTTAATACGGTCAAGTAGTCCTTAGAACGGTCAAGAAGTCCTTAGGACGGTCAAGAAGTCTTTAGGACGGTGAAGTAGTCATTAGGACGGTCAAGAAGTCCTTAGGACGATCAAGAAGTACTAAGGACGCTCTAGAAGTCCTATGGATGGTCAAGAAGTCCTTGGACGCGGTAAGAAGTCCTTAGGACGGTCAAGAAGTCCTTAGGACGGTCAAGAAGGGTCCTATGGGACGGCAAGAAGTTCTGACGGTCAAGAAACCCTTAGGACGTCAAGAAGTCTTTAGGACGGTCGAGTAGTCTTAGGACGGTCAAAAGTCCTTATGACGTCAAGAAGTCCTTAGGACGGTCAAGAAGTCCTTAGGACGGTCAAGAAGTCCTTAGGACGCTCAAGAGTCCTTAGGACGCTCAAGAAGTCCTTAGGACGCTCAAGAAGTCCTTAGGACGGTCAAGAAGTACTAAGGACGGTCTAGAAGTCCTATGGACGGTCAGAAAGTCCTTAGGACGGTCAAGAAGTCCTTAGGACGGTAAAGAAGTCCTATGGACGGTCAAGAAGTTCTATGGACGGTCAAGAAGTCCTTAGGTCCAAGAAGTCCTTAGTACGGTCAAGAAGTCCTTAGGAGTCAAGAAGTCCATGGACGGTCAAGAAGTTCTATGGACGGTCAAGAAGTCTTAGGACGGTCAAGAAGTCTTTAGGACGGTCAAGAAGTCCTTAGGACGGCAAGAGTCCTTAGGACGGTCAAGAAGTTTAGGACGGTCAAGAAGTCCTTAGGACGGTCAAGAAGATTAAGGACGGTCAAGAAGTCTTATACGGTCAAGTAGTCCTTTAGACGGTTCAAAGAAGTCCTTAGGACTGTCAAGAAGTCTTAGGACGGTCAAGTAGTCCTTAGGACGGTCAAGAAGTTAGGATCAAGAAGTACTAGGACGCTCTAGAAGTCCTTGGACGGTCAAGAAGTCCTTAGGACGGTCAAGAAACCTTAGGACGGTCAAGAAGTCTTTAGGACGGTCGAGTAGTCTTAGGACGGTCAAAAAGTCCTTATGACGGTCAAGAAGTCCTTAGGACGGTCAAGAAGTCCTTAGGACGGTCAGAAGTCCTTAGGACGGTCAAGAAGTCCTTAGGACGCTCAAGAAGTCCTTAGGACGCTCAAGAAGTATTAGGACGGTCAAGAAGTAATAAGGACGGTCAGAAGTCCTATGGACGGTCAAGAAGTCCTTAGGACGGTCAAGAAGTCCTTAGGACGGTAAAGAAGTCCTATGGACGGTCAAGAAGTCTATGGACGGTCAAGAAGTCCTTAGGACGGTCAAGAAGTCCTTAGAACGGTCAAGAAGTCCTTAGGACGGTCAAAATGTCCTTAGGACGGTCAAGAAGTTCTTAAGACGGTCAAGAAGACCTTTGGACGTTCAAGAATTCAATAGGACGTTCAAGAACCCTTAGAACGGTCAAGAAGCTCTTAGGACGGTCAAGAAGTCTTTTGGACGGTCTAGAAGTCCTTAGGATGGTCAAGAAGTCCTTAGTACGGTCAAAAAGTCTTTAATACGGTAAAGTAGTCCTTAGAACGGTCAAGAAGTCCTTAGGACTGTCAAGAAGTCTTAGGACGGTCAAGTAGTCCATAGGACGGTCAAGAAGTCCTAGGACGATCAAGAAGTACTAAGGACGCTCTAGAAGTCTATGGACGGTCAAGAAGTCCTTAGGACGGTCAAGAAGTCCTTAGGACGGTCAAGAAGTCCTAAGGACGGGCAAGAAGTCCTATGGACGGTCAAGAAGTTCTATGGACGGTCAAGAAACCTTAGGACGGTCAAGAAGTCTTAGGACGGTCGAGTGTCTTAGGACGGTCAAAAAGTCCTTATGGACGGTCAAGAAGTCCTTAGGCGGTCAAGAAGTCTTTAGGACGGTCAAGAAGTCCTTAGGATGGTCAAGAAGATCTAAGGACGGTCAAGAAGTCTTTAATACGGTAAGTAGTCCTTAGAACGGTCAAGAAGTCCTTAGGACGGTCAAGAAGTCTTAGGACGGTGAAGTAGTCATTAGGACGGTCAAGACAAGTCCTTAGGACGATCAAGAAGTACTAAGGACGCTCTAGAAGTCCTTAGGACGGTCAAGAAGTCCTTAGGACGGTCAAGAAGTCCTTAGGACGGTCAAGAAGTCCTTAGGACGGTCAAGAAGTCCTAGGACGGTCAAGAAGTTCTATGACGGTCAAGAAAACTTAGGACGGTCAAGAAGTCTTTAGGACGGTCGAGTAGTCATTAGGACGGTCAAAAAGTCCTTATGGACGGTCAAGAAGTCCTTAGGACGGTCAAGAAAGTCCTTAGGACGGTCAAGAAGCCTTAGGACGGTCAAGAAGTCATTAGGACGCTCAAGAGTCCTTAGGACGATCAAGAAGTCCTTAGGACGGTCAAGAAGTACTAAGGACGGTCTAGAAGTCCTATGGACGGTCAAGAAGTCCTTAGGACGGTCAAGAAGTCCTTAGGACGGTCAAGAAGTCCATGGACGGTCAAGAAGTTCTATGGACGGTCAAGAAGTCCTAGGACGGTCAGAAAGTCCTTAGTACGGGTCAGAAGTCCTTAGGACGGTTCAAGAAGTCCTTGGACGGTCAAGAAGTTCATGGACGGTCAAGAAGTCCTTAGGACGGTCAAGAAGTCTTTAGGACGGTCAAGAAATCCTTAGGACGTTCAAGAAGTCCTTAGGACGGTCAAGAAGTCCTAGGGACGGTCAGAAGTCCTTAGGATGGTCAGAAGATCTAAGGACGGTCAAGAAGTCTTTAATACGGTCAAGTAGTCCTTAGAACGGTCAAGAAGCCTTAGGACTGTCAAGAAGTCTTTAGGACGGTCAAGTAGTCATTAGGACGGTCAAGAAGTCCTTAGGACGATCAAGAAGTACTAAGGACGCTCTAGAAGTCCTATGGACGGTCAAGAAGTCCTTAGGACGGTCAAGAGAAACCCTTAGGACGGTCAAGAAGTCTTAGGACGGTCGAGTAGTCCATTAGGACGGTCAAAAAGTCATTATGACGGTCAAGAAGTCCTTAGGACGGTCAAGAAGCCTTAGGACGGTCAAGAAGTCCTTAGGACGGCAAGAAGTCCTTAGGAGCTCAAGAAGTCCTTAGGACGTCAAGAAGTCCTTAGGACGGTCAAGAAGTACTAGGACGGTCTAGAAGTCCTAGGACGGTAAAGAAGTCCTATGGACGGTCAAGAAGTCTATGGACGGTCAAGAAGTCCTAGGAGGTCAAGAAGTCCTTAGTACGGTCAAGAAGTCCTTAGGACGGTCAAGAGTCCTATGGACGGTCAAGAAGTTCTATGGACGGTCAAGAAGTCCTTAGGCGGTCAAGACAGTCTTTAGGACGGTCAAGAAACTTTAGGACGGTCAAGAAGTCCTTAGGACGGTCAAGAGTCTTTAGGGACGGTCAAGAAGTCCTTAGGAGGTCAAGAAGATCTAGGACGGCAAGAAGTCTTATACGGTCAAGAAGCCTTAGACGGTCAAGAAGTCTTAGGACTGCAAGAAGTTTAGGACGGCAAGTAGTCTATAGACGGTCAAGAAGTCCTTAGGACGATCAAGAAGTATAAGGACGCTCTAGAAGTCCTATGGACGGTCAAGAAGTCCTTAGGACGGTCAAGAAGCCTTAGGACGGTCAGAAGTCCTAAGGACGGTCAAGAAGTCCTATGGACGGTCAAGAAGTCTATGGACGGTCAAGAAACCCTTAGGACGGTCAAGAAGTCTTTAGGGACGGTCGAGTAGAGTAGTCATAGGACGGTCAAAAAGTCCTTATGACGGTCAAGAAGTCCTTAGGACGGTCAAGAAGTCCTTAGGACGGTCAAGAAGTCCTTAGGACGGTCAAGAAGTCCTTAGGACGCTCAAGAAGTCCTTAGGACGGTCAAGAAGTCCTAGGACGGTCAAGAAGTATAAGGACGGTCTAGAAGTCCTAGGACGGTCAAGAAGTCCTTAGGACGGACAAGAAGTCCTAAGGACGGTAAAGAAGTACTGGACGGCAAGAAGTCTGGACGGTCAAGAAGTCCTTAGGAGGGAAGCTTTAGGACGGTCAGTCGTCATAGGACGGTCAAGAAATCCTTAGGACGGTCAAGAAGTCTTAGGACGGTCAAGTAGTCTTAGGACGGTCAAGAATCCTTAGGACGGTCAAGAGTCTTAGGACGGTCAAGAAATCCTTAGGACGGTCAAGAAGTCCTAGGACGGTCAAGAAGTCTTTAGGACGG
>JAILYF010000293.1:0-71564 GCA_025491095.1 Brachionus asplanchnoidis
TGAATCTTCGAAGAAATTTAATCTCGAGAATTTGGATCTTCGAGGCAATTTGAATCTTCGAAGAAATTTGAATCTTCGAAGAAATTTGAATCTTCGAAGAAATTTGAATCTTCGAAGCAATTTGAATGTTCGAAGAAATTTGAATGTTCGAAGAAATTTGAATCTTGGAAGAAATTTGAATCTTCGAAGAAATTTGGATCTTCGAAGCAATTTGTATTCGAAGAATTTGAATATTCGAAGAAATTTGAATCTTCGAGAAATTTGAATCTTCGAATAAATTTGAATTTTCGAAGAAATCTGAATCTTCGAAGAATTTGAATCTTCGAAGAAATTTGGATCTTCGAAGCAATTTGAATATTCGAAGAAATTTGAATATTCGAAGAAATTTGAATCTTCGAAGAAATTTGAATCTTCGAAGAAATTTGAATCTTCGAAGAAATTTGAATCTTGGAAGAAATTTGAATCTTCGAAGCAATTTGAATTTCGAAGAAATTTGAATCTTCGAAGAAATTTGAATCTTCGAAAAATTTGAATCTTCGAAGAAATTTGAATCTTCGAACAATTTGAATGTTCGAAGAAATTTGAATTTTCGAAGAAATCTGAATCTTCGAAGAAATTTGAATCTTCGAAGAAATTTGGATCTTCGAAGCAATTTGAATATTCGAAGAAATTTGAATATTCGAAGAATTTGAATCTTCGAAGAAATTTGAATCTTCGAGAAATTTGAATCTTCGAAGATTTGAATCTTCGAAGCAATTTGAATATTCGAAGAAATTTGAATCTTCGAAGAAATTTGAATCTTCGAAGAAATTTGAATCTTCGAAGCAATTTGAATCTTGGAAGAAATTTGAATCTTCGAAGCAATTTGAATGTTCGAAGAAATTTGAATCTTCGAAGAAATTTGAATCTTCGAAGAAATTTGAATCTTCGAAGAAATTAGAATCTTCTAAGAAATTTGAATCTTCGAAGAAATTTGGATCTACGAAGCAATTTGAATCTTCGAAGAAATTGAATCTTCGAAGAAATTTGGATTTCGAAGCAATTTGAATCTTCGAAGTAATTTGAATCTCCGAAGAAATTTGGATCTTCGAGGCAATTTGAATCTTCGAAGAAATTTGAATCTTCGAAGAAATTTGAATCTTCGAAGAAATTTGAATCTTCGAAGCAATTTGAATGTTCGAAGAAATTTGAATTTTCGAAGAAATTTGAATCTTCGAAGAAATTTGAATCTTCGAAGCAATTTGAATCTTGGAAGAAATTTGAATCTTCGAAGCAATTTGAATGTTCGAAGAAATTTGAATCTTCGAAGAAATTTGAATCTTCGAAGAAATTTGAATCTTCGAAGAAATTAGAATCTCGAAGAAATTTGAATCTTCGAAGAAATTTGGATCTACGAAGCAATTTGAATCTTCGAAGAAATTTGAATCTTCGAAGAAATTTGGATTTCGAAGCAATTTGAATCTTCGAAGTAATTTGAATCTCCGAAGAAATTTGGATCTTCGAGGCAATTTGAATCTTCGAAGAAATTTGAATCTTCGAAGAAATTTGAATCTTCGAAGAAATTTGAATCTTCGAAGCAATTTGAATGTTCGAAGAATTTGAATTTTCGAAGAAATCTGAATCTTCGAAGAATTTGAATCTTCGAAGAAATTTGGATCTTCGAACAATTTGAATATTCGAAGAAATTTGAATATTCGAAGAAATTTGAATCTTCGAAGAAATTTGAATCTTCGAAGAAATTTGAATTTCGAAGAAATTGAATCTTCGAAGAAATTTGAATCTTCGAAGAAATTTGATCTTCGAAGCAATTTGAATATTCGAAGAAATTTGAATATTCGAAGAATTTGAATCTTCGAAGAAATTTGAATCTTCGAAGAAATTTGAATCTTCGAAGAAATTTGAATCTTGGAAGAAATTTGAATCTTCGAAGCAATTGAATGTTCGAAGAAATTTGAATCTTCGAAGAAATTTGAATCTTCGAAGAAATTTGAATCTTCGAAGAATTTGGATTTCGAAGCAATTTGAATCTTTGAAGTAATTTGAATCTTCGAAGAAATTTGAATCTTCGAAGAATTTGAATCTTCGAAGAAATTGAATCTTCGAAGAAATTTGAATCTTCGAAGAAATTTAAATCTTCGAAGAAATTTGAATCTCCGAAGAAATTTGGATCTCGAGCAATTGAATCTTCGAAAATTTGAATCTTGAAGAATTTTAATCTTCGAAGCAATTTGAATGTTCGAAGAAATTTGAATCTTCGAAGAATTAGAATCTTCTAAAAAATTTGAATCTTCGAAGAAATTTGAATCTCCGAAGAAATTTGGATCTTCGAAGCAATTTGAATCTTCGAAGAAATTTGAATCTTCGAAGAAATTTGGATTTCGAAACAATTTGAATCTTCGAAGTAATTTGAATATTCGAAGAAATTTGAATCTTCGAAGAAATTTGAATATTCGAAGAAATTTGAATTTCGAAGAAATTGAATCTTTGAAGAAATTTGAATCTTCGAAGATTTTGAATCTTCGAAGAAATTTGAATTTTCGAAGAAATTTGAATCTTCGAAATTTGAATCTTCGAAGAAATTTGGATTTCGAGAAATTTGAATCTTCGAAGTATTTGAATCTTCGAAGCAAATTTGAATATTCGAAGAATTTGAATCTTCGAAGAAATTAAATCTTCTAAGAAATTTGAATCTTCGAAGAAATTTGAATCTCCGAAGAAATTTGGATCTTCGAAGCAATTTGAATCTTCGAAGAATTTGAATCTTCGAAAATATTTGGATTTCGAAGCAATTTGAATCTTCGAAGTAATTTGAATCTTCGATGAAATTTGAATCTTCGAAGAAATTTAAATCTTCGAAGAAATTTGAATCTCCGAAGAAATTTGGATCATCGAAGAAATTTGAATCTTGGAAGAAATTTGAATCTTCGAAGAAATTTGAATCTTCGAAGATATTTGAATCTTCGAAGATATTTGAATCTTCGAAGCAATTTGAATATTCGAAGAAATTTGAATCTTCGAAGAAATTGGAATCTTCGAAGAAATTTGAATCTTCGAAGAAACTTGAATCTTCGAAGATATTTGAATCTTCGAAGCAATTTGAATATTCGAAGAAATTTGAATCTTCGAAGAAATTAGAATCTTCGAAGAAATTTGGATCTTCGAAGCAATTTGAATCCTCGAAGAAATTTGAATCTTCGAAGAAATTTGGATTTCGAAGAAATTTGAATCTTCGAAGAAATTTGGATCTTCGAAGCAATTTGAATATTCGAAGAAATTTGAATATTCGAAGAAATTTGAATCTTCGAAGAAATTTGAATCTTCGAAGAAATTTGAATCTTCGAAGAAATTTGAATCTTGGAAGAAATTTGAATCTTCGAAGCAATTTGAATGTTCGAAGAAATTTGAATCTCCGAAGAAATTTGGATCTTCGAGGCAATTTGAATCTTCGAAGAAATTTGAATCTTGGAAGAAATTTGAATCTTCGAAGCAATTTGAATGTTCGAAGAAATTTGAATCTTCGAAGAAATTAGAATCTTCTAAGAAATTTGAATCTTCGAAGAAATTTGAATCTCCGAAGAAATTTGGATCTTCGAAGCAATTTGAATCTTCGAAGAAATTTGAATCTTCGAAGAAATTTGGATTTCGAGGCAATTTGAATCTTCGAAGTAATTTGAATCTTCGAAGAAATTTGAATCTTCGAAGAAATTTGAATCTTCGAAGAAATTTGAATTTTCGAAGAAATTTGAATCTCCGAAGAAATTTGGATCTTCGAAGCAATTTGAATCTTCGAAGAAATTTGAATCTCGAAGAAATTTGGATTTCGAAGCAATTTGAATCTTCGAAGTAATTTGAATCTTCGAAGAAATTTGAATTTTCGAAGAAATTTGAATCTTTGAAGAAATTTGAATCTTCGAAGATATTTGAATCTTCGAAGCAATTTGAATATTCGAAAGAAATTTGAATATTCGAAGAAATTTGAATCTTCGAAGAAATTTGAATCTTCGAAGCAATTTGAATATTCGAAGAAATTTGAATCTTCGAAGAAATTTGAATCTTCGAAGAAATTTGAATCTTGGAAGAAATTTGGATCTTCGAAGCAATTTGAATCTTCGAAGAAATTTGAATCTTCGAAGAAATTTGGATTTCGAAGAAATTTGAATCTTCGAAAGTATTTAAATCTTCGAAGCAATTTGAATATTCGAAGAAATTTGAATCTTCGAAGAAATTAGAATCTTCTAAGAAATTTGAATCTTCGAAGAAATTTGAATCTTCGAAAATATTTGGATTTCGAAGCAATTTGAATCCTCGAAGTAATTTGAATCTTCGATGAAATTTGAATCTTCGAAGAAATTTGAATCTTCGAAGAAATTTGAATCTTCGAAAATATTTGGATTTCGAAGCAATTTGAATCTTCGAAGTAATTTGAATCTTCGATGAAATTTGAATCTTCGATGAAATTTGAATCTTCGAAGAAATTGAATCTTCGGTGCAATTTGAATATTCGAAGAAATTTGAATCTTCGAAGAAATTAGAATCTTCGAAGAAATTTGAATCTTCGAAGCAATTTGAATCTTCGAAGAAATTTGAATCTTCGAAGAAATTTGAATCTTCGAAGAAATTTGAATCTTCGAAGAAATTTGAATCTTCGAAGAAATTTAAATCTTCGAAGAAATTTGAATCTCCGAAGAAATTTGGATCTTCGAGGCAATTTGAATCTTCGAAGAAAGTTGAATCTTGGAAGAAATTTGAATCTTCGAAGCAATTTGAATGTTCGAAGAAATTTGAATCTTCGAAAGAAATTAGAATCTTCTAAGAAATTTGAATCTTCGAAGAAATTTGAATCTCCGAAGAAATTTGGATCTTCGAAGCAATTTGAATCTTCGAAGAAATTTGAATCTTCGAAGAAATTTGGATTTCGAAGCAATTTGAATCTTCGAAGTAATTTGAATCTTCGAAGAAATTTGAATCTTCGAGAAATTTGAATCTTCGAAGAAATTTGAATTTTCGAAGAAATTTGAATCTTCGAAGAAATTTGAATCTTCGAAGATATTTGAATCTTCGAAGCAATTTGAATATTCGAAGAAATTTGAATCTTCGAAGAAATTTGAATCTTCGAAGAAATTTGAATCTTCGAAGCAATTTGAATATTCGAAGAAATTTGAATCTTCGAAGAAATTTGAATCTTCGAAGAAATTTGAATGTTCGAAGAAATTTGAATCTTCGAAGAAATTTGAATCTTCGAAGAAATTAGAATCTTCTAAGAAATTTGAATCTTCGAAGAAATTTGGATCTACGAAGCAATTTGAATCTTCGAAGAAATTTGAATCTTCGAAGAAATTTGGATTTCGAAGCAATTTGAATCTTCGAAGTAATTTGAATCTCCGAAGAAATTTGGATCTTCGAGGCAATTAGAATCTTCGAAGAAATTTGAATCTTCGATGAAATTTGAATCTTCGAAGAAATTTGAATCTTCGAAGCAATTTGAATGTTCGAAGAAATTTGAATTTTCGAAGAAATCTGAATCTTCGAAGAAATTTGAATCTTCGAAGAAATTTGGATCTTCGAAGCAATTTGAATATTCGAAGAAATTTGAATATTCGAAGAAATTTGAATCTTCGAAGAAATTTGAATCTTCGAAGAAATTTGAATTTTCGAAGAAATCTGAATCTTCGAAGAAATTTGAATCTTCGAAGAAATTTGAATCTTCGAAGAAATTTGAATCTTGGAAGAAATTTGAATCTTCGAAGCAATTTGAATGTTCGAAGAAATTTGAATCTTCGAAGAAATTTGAATCTTCGAAGAAATTTGAATCTTCGAAGAAATTTGAATCTTCGAAGAAATTTGGATTTCGAAGCAATTTGAATCTTTGAAGTAATTTGAATCTTCGAAGAAATTTGAATCTTCGAAGAAATTTGAATCTTCGAAGAAATTTGAATCTTCGAAGAAATTTGAATCTTCGAAGAAATTTAAATCTTCGAAGAAATTTGAATCTCCGAAGAAATTTGGATCTCGAGGCAATTTGAATCTTCGAAGAAATTTGAATCTTGGAAGAAATTTGAATCTTCGAAGCAATTTGAATGTTCGAAGAAATTTGAATCTTCGAAGAAATTAGAATCCTCTATAAAATTTGAATCTTCGAAGAAATTTGAATCTCCGAAGAAATTTGGATCTTCGAAGCAATTTGAATCTTCGAAGAAATTTGAATCTTCGAAGAAATTTGGATTTCGAAGCAATTTGAATCTTCGAAGTAATTTGAATCTTCGAAGAAATTTGAATCTTCGAAGAAATTTGAATCTTCGAAGAAATTTGAATTTTCGAAGAAATTTGAATCTTTGAAGAAATTTGAATCTTCGAAGATATTTGAATCTTCGAAGCAATTTGAATATTCGAAGAAATTTGAATCTTCGAAGAAATTTGAATCTTCGAAGAAATTTGAATCTTCGAAGCAATTTGAATATTCGAAGAAATTTGAATCTTCGAAGAAATTTGAATCTTCGAAGAAATTTGAATCTTGGAAGAAATTTGGATCTTCGAAGCAATTTGAATCTTCGAAGAAATTTGAATCTTCGAAGAAATTTGGATTTCGAAGAAATTTGAATCTTCGAAAGTATTTTAATCTTCGAAGCAATTTGAATATTCGAAGAAATTTGAATCTTCGAAGAAATTAGAATCTTCTAAGAAATTTGAATCTTCGAAGAAATTTGAATCTTCGAAAATATTTGGATTTCGAAGCAATTTGAATCCTCGAAGTAATTTGAATCTTCGATGAAATTTGAATCTTCGAAGAAATTTGAAATCTTCGAAGAAATTTGAATCTTCGAAAATATTTGGATTTCGAAGCAATTTGAATCTTCGAAGTAATTTGAATCTTCGATGAAATTTGAATCTTCGAAGAAATTTGAATCTTCGAAGAAATTTGAATCTTCGGTGCAATTTGAATATTCGAAGAAATTTGAATCTTCGAAGAAATTAGAATCTTCTAAGAAATTTGAATCTTCTAAGAAATTTGAATCTTCGAAGATATTTGAATCTTCGAAGCAATTTGAATATTCGAAGAAATTTGAATCTTCGAAGAAATTAGAATCTTCGAAGAAATTTGGATCTTCGAGCAATTTGAATCTTCGAAGAAATTTGAATCTTCGAAGAAATTTGGATTTCGAAGCAATTTGAATCTTTGAAGTAATTTGAATCTTCGAAGAAATTTGAATCTTCGAAGAAATTTGAATCTTCGAAGAAATTTGAATCTTCGAAGAAATTTGAATCTTCGAAGATTTAAATTTCTTCGAAGAAATTTCAATCTTCGAAGCAATTTGAATATTCGAAGAAATTTGAATCTTTGAAGAAATTTGAATCTTCGAAGAAATTTGAATCTTCGAAGCAATTTGAATAGTCGAAGAAATTTGAATCTTCGAAGAAATTTGAATCTTCGAAGAAATTTGAATCTTGGAAGAAATTTGAATCTTCGAAGCAATTTGAATGTTCGAAGAAATTTGAATCTTCGAAGAAATTAGAATCTTCTAAGAAATTTGAATCTTCGAAGAAATTTGAATCTCCGAAGAAATTTGGATCTTCGAAGCAATTTGAATCTTCGAAGAAATTTGAATCTTCGAAGAAATTTGGATTTCGAAGAAATTTGAATCTTCGAAAGTATTTGAATCTTCGAAGCAATTTGAATATTCGAAGAAATTTGAATCTTCGAAGAAATTAGAATCTTCTAAGAAATTTGAATCTTCGAAGAAATTTGAATCTCCGAAGAAATTTGGATCTTCGAAGCAATTTGAATCTTCGAAGAAATTTGAGTCTTCGAAAAAATTTGGATTTTGAAGCAATTTGAATCTTCGAAGTAATTTGAATCTTCGATGAAATTTGAATCTTCGAAGAAATTTGAATCTTCGAAGAAATTTGAATCTTCGAAGAAATTTGAATCTTCGAAGAAATTTGAATCTTCGAAGAAATTTGAATCTTCGAAGAAATTTAAATCTTCGAAGAAATTTGAATCTCCGAAGAAATTTGGATCTTCGAGGCAATTTGAATCTTCGAAGAAATTTGAATCTTGGAAGAAATTTGAATCTTCGAAGCAATTTGAATGTTCGAAGAAATTTGAATCTTCGAGGAAATTAGAATCTTCTAAGAAATTTGAATCTTCGAAGAAATTTGAATCTCCGAAGAAATTTGGATCTTCGAAGCAATTTGAATCTTCGAAGAAATTTGAATCTTCGAAGAAATTTGGATTTCGAAGCAATTTGAATCTTCGAAGTAATTTGAATCTTCGAAGAAATTTGAATCTTCGAAGAAATTTGAATCTTCGAAGAAATTTGAATTTTCGAAGAAATTTGAATCTTCGAAGAAATTTGAATCTTCGAAGATATTTGAAATTTTCGAAGCAATTTGAATATTTGAAGAAATTTGAATCTTCGAAGAAATTTGAATCTTCGAAGCAATTTGAATATTCGAAGAAATTTGAATCCTCGAAGAAATTTGAATCTTCGAAGAAATTTGAATCTTGGAAGAAATTTGAATCTTCGAAGCAATTTGAATGTTCGAAGAAATTTGAATCTTCGAAGAAATTAGAATCTTCTAAGAAATTTGAATCTTCGAAGAAATTTGAATCTCCGAAGAAATTTGGATCTTCGAAGCAATTTGAATCTTCGAAGAAATTTGAATCTTCGAAGAAATTTGGATTTCGAAGCAATTTGAATCTTCGAAGTAATTTGAATCTTCGAAGAAATTTGAATCTTCGAAGAAATTTGAATCTTCGAAGAAATTTGAATTTTCGAAGAAATTTGAATCTTCGAAAATATTTGGATTTCGAAGCAATTTGAATCTTCGAAGTAATTTGAATCTTCGATGAAATTTGAATCTTCGAAGAAATTTGAATCTTCGAAGAAATTTGAATCTTCGGTGCAATTTGAATATTCGAAGAAATTTGAATCTTCGAAGAAATTAGAATCTTCTAAGAAATTGAATCTTCTAAGAAATTTGAATCTTCGAAGATATTTGAATCTTCGAAGCAATTTGAATATTCGAAGAAATTTGAATCTTCGAAGAAATTAGAATCTTCGAAGAAATTTGGATCTTCGAAGCAATTTGAATCTTCGAAGAATTTGAATCTTCGAAGAAATTTGGATTTCGAAGCATTTGAATCTTTGAAGTAATTTGAATCTTCGAAGAAATTTGAATCTTCGAAGAAATTTGAATCTTCGAAGAAATTTGAATCTTCGAAGAAATTTGAATCTTCGAAGAAATTTAAATCTTCGAAGAAATTTCAATCTTCGAAGCAATTTGAATATTCGAAGAAATTTGAATCTTTGAAGAAATTTGAATCTTCGAAGAAATTTGAATCTTCGAAGCAATTTGAATATTCGAAGAAATTTGAATCTTCGAAGAAATTTGAATCTTCGAAGAAATTTGAATCTTGGAAGAAATTTGAATCTTCGAAGCAATTTGAATGTTCGAAGAAATTTGAATCTTCGAAGAAATTAGAATCTTCTAAGAAATTTGAATCTTCGAAGAAATTTGAATCTCCGAAGAAATTTGGATCTTCGAAGCAATTTGAATCTTCGAAGAAATTTGAATCTTCGAAGAAATTTGGATTTCGAAGAAATTTGAATCTTCGAAAGTATTTGAATCTTCGAAGCAATTTGAATATTCGAAGAAATTTGAATCTTCGAAGAAATTAGAATCTTCTAAGAAATTTGAATCTTCGAAGAAATTTGAATCTCCGAAGAAATTTGGATCTTCGAAGCAATTTGAATCTTCGAAGAAATTTGAGTCTTCGAAAAAATTTGGATTTCGAAGCAATTTGAATCTTCGAAGTAATTTGAATCTTCGATGAAATTTGAATCTTCGAAGAAATTTGAATCTTCGAAGAAATTTGAATCTTCGAAGATATTTGAATCTTCGAAGCAATTTGAATATTCGAAGAAATTTGAATCTTCGAAGAAATTTGAATCTTCGAGGAAATTTGAATCTTCGAAGAAATTTGAATCTTCGAAGATATTTGAATCTTCGAAGCAATTTGAATATTCGAAGAAATTTGAATCTTCGAAGAAATTAGAATCTTCGAAGAAATTTGGATCTTCGAAGCAATTTGAATCTTCGAAGAAATTTGAATCTTCGAAGAAATTTGGATTTCGAAGCAATTTGAATCTTTGAAGTAATTTGAATCTTCGAAGAAATTTGAATCTTCGAAGAAATTTGAATCTTCGAAGAAATTTGAATCTTCGAAGAAATTTGAATCTTCGAAGAAATTTAAATCTTCGAAGAAATTTGAATCTCCGAAGAAATTTGGATCTTCGAGGCAATTTGAATCTTCGAAGAAATTTGAATCTTGGAAGAAATTTGAATCTTCGAAGCAATTTGAATGTTCGAAGAAATTTGAATCTTCGAGGAAATTAGAATCTTCTAAGAAATTTGAATCTTCGAAGAAATTTGAATCTCCGAAGAAATTTGGATCTTCGAAGCAATTTGAATCTTCGAAGAAATTTGAATCTTCGAAGAAATTTGGAATTCGAAGCAATTTGAATCTTCGAATTAATTTGAATCTTCGAAGAAATTTGAATCTTCGAAGAAATTTGAATCTTCGAAGAAATTTGAATTTTCGAAGAAATTTGAATCTTCGAAGAAATTTGAATCTTCGAAGATATTTGAATCTTCGAAGCAATTTGAATATTTGAAGAAATTTGAATCTTCGAAGAATTTGAATCTTCGAAGCAATTTGAATATTCGAAGAAATTTGAATCCTCGAAGAAATTTGAATCTTCGAAGAAATTTGAATCTTGGAAGAAATTTGAATCTTCGAAGCAATTTGAATGTTCGAAGAAATTTGAATCTTCGAAGAAATTAGAATCTTCTAAGAAATTTGAATCTTCGAAGAAATTTGAATCTCCGAAGAAATTTGGATCTTCGAAGCAATTTGAATCTTCGAAGAAATTTGAATCTTCGAAGAAATTTGGATTTCGAAGCAATTTGAATCTTCGAAGTAATTTGAATCTTCGAAGAAATTTGAATCTTCGAAGAAATTTGAATCTTCGAAGAAATTTGAATTTTCGAAGAAATTTGAATCTTCGAAGAAATTTGAATCTTCGAAGATATTTGAATCTTCGAAGCAATTGAATATTTGAAGAATTCGAAGAAATTTGAATCTTCGAAGAAATTTGAATCTTCGAAGAAATTTGAATCTTCGAAGAAATTTGAATCTTCGAAGAAATTTAAATCTTCGAAGAAATTTGAATCTCCGAAGAAATTTGGATCTTCGAGGCAATTTGAATCTTCGAAGAAATTTGAATCTTGGAAGAAATTTGAATCTTCGAAGCAATTTGAATGTTCGAAGAATTTGAATCTTCGAGGAAATTAGAATCTTCTAAGAAATTTGAATCTTCGAAGAAATTTGAATCTCCGAAGAAATTTGGATCTTCGAAGCAATTTGAATCTTCGAAGAAATTTGAATCTTCGAAGAAATTGGATTTCGAAGCAATTTGAATCTTCGAAGTAATTTGAATCTTCGAAGAAATTTGAATCTTCGAAGAAATTTGAATCTTCGAAGAAATTTGAATTTTCGAAGAAATTTGAATCTTCGAAGAAATTTGAATCTTCGAAGATATTTGAATCTTCGAAGCAATTTGAATATTTGAAGAAATTTGAATCTTCGAAGAAATTTAAATCTTCGAAGAAATTTGAATCTCCGAAGAAATTTGGATCTTCGAGGCAATTTGAATCTTCGAAGAAATTTGAATCTTGGAAGAAATTTGAATCTTCGAAGCAATTTGAATGTTCGAAGAAATTTGAATCTTCGAGGAAATTAGAATCTTCTAAGAAATTTGAATCTTCGAAGAAATTTGAATCTCCGAAGAAATTTGGATCTTCGAAGCAATTTGAATCTTCGAAGAAATTTGAATCTTCGAAGAAATTTGGATTTCGAAGCAATTTGAATCTTCGAAGTAATTTGAATCTTCGAAGAAATTTGAATCTTCGAAGAAATTTGAATCTTCGAAGAAATTTGAATTTTCGAAGAAATTTGAATCTTCGAAGAAATTTGAATCTTCGAAGATATTTGAATCTTCGAAGCAATTTGAATATTTGAAGAAATTTGAATCTTCGAAGAAATTTGAATCTTCGAAGCAATTTGAATAAACGAAGAAATTTGAATCCTCGAAGAAATTTGAATCTTCGAAGAAATTTGAATCTTGGAAGAAATTTGAATCTTCGAAGCAATTTGAATGTTCGAAGAAATTTGAATCTTCGAAGAAATTAGAATCTTCTAAGAAATTTGAATCTTCGAAGAAATTTGAATCTCCGAAGAAATTTGGATCTTCGAAGCAATTTGAATCTTCGAAGAAATTTGAATCTTCGAAGAAATTTGGATTTCGAAGCAATTTGAATCTTCGAAGTAATTTGAATCTTCGAAGAAATTTGAATCTTCGAAGAAATTTGAATCTTCGAAGAAATTTGAATTTTCGAAGAAATTTGAATCTTCGAAGAAAATTTGAATCTTCGAAGATATTTGAATCTTCGAAGCAATTTGAATATTTGAAGAAATTTGAATCTTCGAAGAAATTTAAATCTTCGAAGAAATTTGAATCTCCGAAGAAATTTGGATCTTCGAGGCAATTTGAATCTTCGAAGAAATTTGAATCTTGGAAGAAATTTGAATCTTCGAAGCAATTTGAATGTTCGAAGAAATTTGAATCTTCGAGGAAATTAGAATCTTCTAAGAAATTTGAATCTTCGAAGAAATTTGAATCTCCGAAGAAATTGGATCTTCGAAGCAATTTGAATCTTCGAAGAAATTTGAATCTTCGAAGAAATTTGGATTTCGAAGCAATTTGAATCTTCGAAGTAATTTGAATCTTCGAAGAAATTTGAATCTTCGAAGAAATTTGAATCTTCGAAGAAATTTGAATTTTCGAAGAAATTTGAATCTTCGAAGAAATTTGAATCTTCGAAGATATTTGAATCTTCGAAGCAATTTGAATATTTGAAGAAATTTGAATCTTCGAAGAATTTGAATCTTCGAAGCAATTTGAATAAACGAAGAAATTTGAATCCTCGAAGAAATTTGAATCTTCGAAGAAATTTGAATCTTGGAAGAAATTTGAATCTTCGAAGCAATTTGAATGTTCGAAGAAATTTGAATCTTCGAAGAAATTAGAATCTTCTAAGAAATTTGAATCTTCGAAGAAATTTGAATCTCCGAAGAAATTTGGATCTTCGAAGCAATTTGAATCTTCGAAGAAATTTGAATCTTCGAAGAAATTTGGATTTCGAAGCAATTTGAATCTTCGAAGTAATTTGAATCTTCGAAGAAATTTGAATCTTCGAAGAAAATTTGAATCTTCGAAGAAATTTGAATTTTCGAAGAAATTTGAATCTTCGAAGAAATTTGAATCTTCGAAGATATTTGAATCTTCGAAGCAATTTGAATATTTGAAGAAATTTGATTCTTCGAAGAAATTTGAATCTTCGAAGCAATTTGAATATTCGAAGAAATTTGAATCCTCGAAGAAATTTGAATCTTCGAAGAAATTTGAATCTTGGAAGAAATTTGAATCTTCGAAGCAATTTGAATGTTCGAAGAAATTTGAATCTTCGAAGAAATTTGAATCTTCGAAGAAATTTGAATCTTCGAAGAAATTTGAATTTTCGAAGAAATTTGAATCTTCGAAGAAATTTGAATCTTCGAAGATATTTGAATCTTCGAAGAAATTTGGATTTCGAAGAAATTTGAATCTTCGAAGAAATTTGAATCTTCGAAGAAATTTGAATCTTCGAAGAAATTAGAATCTTCTAAGAAATTTGAATCTTCGAAGAAATTTGAATCTCCGAAGAAATTTGGATCTTCGAAGCAATTTGAATCTTCGAAGAAATTTGAGTCTTCGAAAATATTTGGATTTCGAAGCAATTTGAATCTTCGAAGTAATTTGAATCTTCGATGAAATTTGAATCTTCGAAGAAATTTGAATCTTCGAAGAAATTTGAATCTTCGAAGATATTTGAATCTTCGAAGCAATTTGAATATTCGAAGAAATTTGAATCTTCGAAGAAATTTGAATCTTCGAGGAAATTTGAATCTTCGAAGAAATTTGAATCTTCGAAGATATTTGAATCTTCGAAGCAATTTGAATATTCGAAGAAATTTGAATCTTCGAAGAAATTAGAATCTTCGAAGAAATTTGGATCTTCGAAGCAATTTGAATCTTCGAAGAAATTTGAATCTTCGAAGAAATTTGGATTTCGAAGCAATTTGAATCTTTGAAGTAATTTGAATCTTCGAAGAAATTTGAATCTTCGAAGAAATTTGAATCTTCGAAGAAATTTGAATCTTCGAAGAAATTTGAATTTTCGAAGAAATTTAAATCTTCGAAGAAATTTGAATCTCCGAAGAAATTTGGATCATCGAGGCAATTTGAATCTTCGAAGAAATTTGAATCTTGGAAGAAATTTGAATCTTCGAAGCAATTTGAATGTTCGAAGAAATTTGAATCTTCGAAGAAATTAGAATCTTCTAAGAAATTTGAATCTTCGAAGAAATTTGAATCTCCGAAGAAATTTGGATCTTCGAAGCAATTTGAATCTTCGAAGAAATTTGAATCTTCGAAGAAATTTGGATTTCGAAGCAATTTGAATCTTCGAAGTAATTTGAATCTTCGAAGAAATTTGAATCTTCGAAGAAATTTGAATCTTCGAAGAAATTTGAATCTTCGAAGAAATTTGATCTTCGAAGCATTTGAATCTTCGAAGATATTTGAATCTTCGAAGCAATTTGAATATTTGAAGAAATTTGAATCTTCGAAGAAATTTGAATCTTCGAAGAAATTTGAATCTTCGAAGCAATTTGAATATTCGAAGAAATTTGAATCTTCGAAGAAATTTGAATCTTCGAAGAAATTTGAATCTTGGAAGAAATTTGAATCTTCGAAGCAATTTGAATGTTCGAAGAAATTAGAATCTTCTAAGAAATTTGAATCTTCGAAGAAATTTGAATCTCCGAAGAAATTTGGATCTTCGAAGCAATTTGAATCTTCGAAGAAATTTGAATCTTCGAAGAAATTTGTATTTCGAAGAAATTTGAATCTTCGAAAGTATTTGAATCTTCGAAGCAATTTGAATATTCGAAGAAATTTGAATCTTCGAAGAAATTAGAATCTTCTAAGAAATTTGAATCTTCGAAGAAATTTGAATCTCCGAAGAAATTTGGATCTTCGAAGCAATTTGAATCTTCGAAGAAATTTGAATCTTCGAAAATATTTGGATTTCGAAGCAATTTGAATCTTCGAAGTAATTTGAATCTTCGATGAAATTTGAATCTTCGAAGAAATTTGAATCTTCGAAGAAATTTGAATCTTCGAAGATATTTGAATCTTCGAAGCAATTTGAATATTCGAAGAAATTTGAATCTTCGAAGAAATTTGAATCTTCGAAGAAATTTGAATCTTCGAAGAAATTTGAATCTTCGAAGATATTTGAATCTTCAAAGCAATTTGAATATTCGAAGAAATTTGAATCTTCGAAGAAATTAGAATCTTCGAAGCAATTTGAATCTTCGAAGAAATTTGAATCTCCGAAGAAATTTGGATCTTCGAGGCAATTTGAATCTTCGAAGAAATTTGAATCTTGGAAGAAATTTGAATCTTCGAAGCAATTTGAATCTTCGTGAGTACGAAATAAAAATACATTGAAAGTATTTGATGAACGAAGAAGGCAAGAGTAAGCTGGATATAGTTTTACCTCGAAGAAGTTTGATCTTCCAAGAACATTGAAGCTTCGAAAGTTCGAAATAAAGATAAATTTGAAGTTTTAAATGTTTGAAGCCAGTAAGAGTTAGTATGAGATAATGAGAATTTTCGTAGAAATTTGAATCTTCGAAAGTTCGAAATAAAGATAAATTTGAAGTTTTAAATGTTTGAAGCCAGTAATAGTTAGTATGAGATAATGAGAATTTTCGTAGAAATTTGAATCTTCGAAAGTTCGAAATAAAGATAAATTTGAAGTATTAGATGTACGAAGCTAGAAAGAGTAAGTATGAAATACTGTGAATCTCCGAAGAAATTTGAATCTTCGAAAAAATTTGAATCTTCGAAGAAATTTAAATCTTCGTGAGTACGAAATAAAAATACATTGAAAGTTTTTGATGTACGAAAATAGCAAGAGTTAACTTGATTAAGTGTAAGCTCTAAGAAGTTGGATCTTCCAAGAACATTGAAGCTTAGAAAGTTCGAAATAAAGATAAATTTGAAGTTTTAAATGTTTAAGCTAGTTAGAGTTAGTATGATATACTGAGAATCTCCGAAGAAATTTGGATCTTCGAAGACATTTGAATCTTCGAAAGTTCAAAAAAAAGATAAATTTGAAGTTTTAAATGTTTGAAGCTAGTAAGAGTAAGTATTAGATACTGTGAATCTCTGAAGAAATTTGGATCTTCGAAGCAATTTGAATCTTCGAAGAAATTTAAATCTTCGAAAATATTTGGATTTCGAAGCAATTTGAATCTTCGAAGATATTTGAATCTTCGAAGCAATTTGAATATTCGAAGAAATTTGAATCTTCGAAGAAATTTGAATCTCCGAAGAAATTTGGATCTTCGAAGCAATTTGAATCTTCGTAGAAATTTGAATCTTCGAAGAAATTTGAATTTTCGAAGCAATTTGAATATTCGAAGAAATTTGAATCTTCGAAGAAATTTGAATCTTCTGTTGAGGTCTTATCGGCTCAAGCCTCGTAGATAAATGAATAAAAGATATTTTATAAGTTTAAAACTAGTTTTTTATTTAAAAAACTTTTTTACAACAATGTTTTTTTATAAATAAATTTTAAATGAAAAAATGGTTTTTTAAATAGTACTTCACCTTTCGGTGGGACTAGTAAATAAATTTTGATTAAATGTTGGGTTTAGACCGCAATATATCTCCCCCCTAGGCGAAAAATTAACAAAAATTGACTTAATTTTTAGAATTTAAATTTAACAAAAGTTTGAACAAAAATTTAACAAATTGTGGTAAAGTTTTAACAAATGTTTTAACAAAATTTTAACGAGTCTTAAAAAGTTATACAAAGTTTTACAAAAGTTTTAATCAAATAGAAATTTATACGAAAAACAAAAACAAATTTTTACAAAATATCTTTATTATTGACAGAGTCCAAAAAAATTTAAATTACTTTTTAGAAAGTCGAAAGAGGACTTTAGCCGCCTCCTCCCTCTGTTTAAATTCTTCAATTTCGTTTTCCAATTGTTTGATTTTGTTTTTGAGTGTCTTAATTTCGTTTTTTAAGTTTTTGAATATCGTTGCTTTCAGTTTGAGTCGATTTGTCTTCTGTTTTAGTAGTTAGTTTTTCGTCTACTTTATTTTTTTTTGGTTTGATCTCATCTTCATCTTCACATTATCGTTTTTTCGACGATAATTCACTTAAATAACGACTGTTGTCTGATAAAATTTTTTCACGATTATTGATATTTTTTCTAAAGTTTAAAACGATTTTTAAATTTCTGGTCTGTCGTTGTATGAAATGTATTTTCGACGACTTTGATACTTTTGTCTAAAAATTCCATACCATCCAAATTTTTGACCACTTCTGCATGCGCTAATGTGTTAAAAAAACTTAAAAAACCAACGAATGTATTTGGATCGTTTTGAGTTCTACATACTATTAAATAATCGATTGCGCCCCATCTTTCGGAACGTCCAAGTTGCTTGATTTTCTCACAAATCTTGTCATAAAGAACGATTGATGTGGCAATGGCAGAAATTAGAGTACTGCTAATTATAGTAATATAAATATCGTTGGTTGTCTTTGCTGTCATTTCGAATTTATTTATTTTTTTTTTTTTCTGACTTGTATTTATTATTTTAATCAAATTTGCGTCATCATTCAAATTTGCAATTTTATATCACGTGAAAAAGATTTTGAAATTTTACTCGTTTTAATTTTATATTACTTTTTGTTTTAATTTTTACCAAAGGGGAATATTTGTTTAAAATATTTTTTTAAATTTTACTAAAATTTTTTTTTTTTTTTTTTTACTTGAAAAAGACTTCAAAAAATAACAAATAATATTTACTAAATTTTTAACATTAAATGTTATGAGTTTAAAATTTGAGTTTTTGTTTTATTTGAGCTAATGTTTCCTCGTCACTAGAAGAAAAATCCAACGTTTTAATCATAGTTTTGTTTGACGTTTTTGAATCGTTTATTAGTCTTTTTCGTCTTAGATTATATCTTGGTTTGTCACTTGATTCATCGTCAGTTGAAGTATTAATAATTTTAGCTCGTTTTACTTTTGTTTTTTTATGTCTTTTAGTCTTATTTTTTAAAGTTTTGTTGTTTGAAATTTTATTAGTTTGTTTGTTTTCGTCTTCGTTCGATTCAATCTCTTGTTTTATTTTGGCATTTGTCTCAGGAAGCGAGTAATAAAAAATTTTGAGTCTTAATCGATGAATCTGTTTAATTTTTGCTTTTTTTTGCGCCTACACGTTTGATAAAATAGTCAACTCCATTTGGATTGATTCCTACAATTTCGAACGGACCATAATACTTTCTGGCTATCCCTTGGGATAATCCTTTTTTTAACTTTGGATGATTAGCCAATACCCAGTCGCCAATTTTGTAACTTGCTTTTTTTATTTTTCTCTCAGTGTCTAACTTTGTTTTATCAAATTTAATATCTGTATTTGTTTGAGCCCATTTAAACGATTGTTTTAAATGATGTTTTAAATTTTCTAGATACGTTTTAGCTTCTTCTTGTATTTTTGTTTCGTCTGGTTCGTAATCAGCCAATACATCAACATCACCAAATTCATTTGTAATTTTTAATTGTTCTCGAATAGGCTCTCTATTTAAATCATTTAAATTTGGAAATAAAATGTCAATTGGTATTCTAGGCTTACGCCCAAACATCATTTCAAATGGTGTATGCTGTGTAATTGCATGTACTGAAAAATTGTAAGCGAATGTATATTTTTGAAAATTAAGGTCCCAACTTAGTTGATTGTCATCAACATAACATTTAATCATCTCTTTAATTGTTTGAACTGATTTTTCGCTTTGTCCGTCGCATTGTGGATGGTATGGTGTTGTTTTCAGTCGTTTTATGTCTAAGTGATCATAAACTAAATCCATCAATTTTGATTGATAACTTGTACCTTGATCTGACAACACTCCATATGGTATGCCATATCTACAACACCAAATATCAACTACATTGCTTGCCGCCGTATTAGTTTTTGCGTTTTTTGTAGGAGTTAGTTCCATTAATTTTGAACCATGATCGATCATTATTTGAAAATATTTATTACCACGAATTGCACATCTAAATGGTCCAGCGAAATCAGTCGTAATTAGCTCATTTGGTTTTATTGTTCTAATTTTTAATATTTCGGTTTGCTTGTTGTGATTAGTATTTTTGACTTTTTGACAAACTTCACAATATTTAATCACTCGTTTTACCGTTTTTCTAATATATGGTCTGTAAAATCTTGACGTAACTTTTTCCATTGTTTTGTTTCGACCTAAATGTCCGTTAAAAATTGATTCATGAATATGTTTTAAAAATTTTTTCTTCGATTTGTTTTGGCATAACAAATTGGTTAATCAATAATCCGTTTTTGTCTTCGTACATTCTATACAAAACATTCTCAACCAGTCTAAGCTTATCGTATTCTTTGTAAAAAAGTCTTTGTTCAACATTTCAAACTGTTCGATCTCCGGTTTTTCTTCTCCAAATTTTTCAATCAAGCTGCTAATCCACACTATGTCTGAGTCTTTTTTTTGTTCTTGTAAATAAGAAGTGTATTCGTTTCCGTTTTCTGAACTAGGATTTTTAACAATTGTCTCAATATTGTCGTCTGAATTGCTACTTGAAATTTCTTGCGTATGTTTTAACGATTGTTGAGAATTATTTACAAAATCTTCTTCGTTCGATTCACTGTCTGTTGCTGATTCAATTACTGCAACTAAATTGTCAAAATAATCATCTTGACTGTTTTCATTTATTGCATTTTCGTCCGGTAATCTTGAAAGCCAGTCTGCTACGACGTTTTCTTTTCCCGGTTTATATCGTATTTCAAAATCGTAAATCGAAAGTCTAATTAGCCAACGTTCCAGTCTTGGATGTGGTTTTGTTTTATTTAAGAGCCAAGTTAAAGGGAGATGGTCTGTAAATATAATAAAATGTTTGCCATAAAGATAAATATGAAAATATTCTACGGACATAACAACAGCTAATAATTCTTTTTCAGGAGTAGAGTACTTTTTTTGTGTTTGAATATAACTTTTTGAAAAGAAAGCTAATGGTTTGTACTCACCTTCTATTAATTGTTCTAGGACAGATCCATAGCCATAGTCACACGCGTCTGTTGTCAAAACATAATTTCGTCGAAATTAGGCAAAGCTAATAATAAATTAGTACATAAAACTTCGTTTAATCTCTCAAAATGTTCATTTGTTTCTTTGTTCCATTCGATGTTTACTTTTGAACCGTCTACTGCGCCGTTTCTTTTTCTAAATTTTTTAGCTACATTTTTTAAACCCATCATGTCGTACAATGGCTTAGTAATCTCAGCATAATGTGGAATAAATTTCCTGTATTGATTTGCGACTCCTAACCAACTTTGCAATTCTTTTACGTTTTTTGGCTTATTTACTTTCATTAAGCATTCAGCTCGTTCTGGATTTGGTTTTATAGTGTTTTTACTGATTGTATTACCCAACAATTGTATTTCTTGTACTACCGGTATACTTTTGTCAAATGAAGCTTTTAACGATCGATTTCTCAATGTATCAATGACATCCAGTACTACTTGTTCATGGTATTCAATGCCGAATTTTTCACTGTTTGTAAAAATTATATTATCGTCTAAATAAACTCTTAATAGGTTTTCTTTAATAAATTTGTCTAAAACATGTTCAATAAATCTCTGAAACCAACTTGGTGCCGTTTTAATGCCCATTGGCATAGACAGGTATTCGTATAATCCAAATTCGCATATGAAAGCTGTATATTTGACCGAGTCTTTATCCATCGGAATTTGATGGTATGCTGCCTTCATGTCTAACTTTGTGAAAGTGTCAGCTTCGGAAAGTTTGTTGTACAAATTTTCTATTGATGGCAGAGGGTAGCTATCACCTTTGATTACTTTGTTCAATTGTTTATAATCGACAGTTAGTCTAATAGACCCGTCCGGCTTATCCACCACTCTTAACGCAGAACTCCATTCGCTTCGACTCTTACGAATTATTCCGGCCTTTTCTTGTTTCACAATTTCTTGTCTTACTTTTCTTTGATCTGGTATGGTAATGGTCT
This sequence comes from Brachionus asplanchnoidis, assembly GCA_025491095.1. Classification (NCBI taxonomy): domain Eukaryota; kingdom Metazoa; phylum Rotifera; class Eurotatoria; order Ploima; family Brachionidae; genus Brachionus; species Brachionus asplanchnoidis. The sequence continues at coordinate 21,296 of JAILYF010000293.1, forward strand.
ACATCTTGTTACCAAAGGTTCTTGATCATTTTTGTTAAGTTCAATTTTAAATGCAAAGTCTAAATTTTTTGCAGGCACAAGATCATAAATTGACTCAGCTGAGATTGATTTGATTTCGTTTGAAAGTTTCTCAAGAATTTTGTCTACTTTATGTTTGATCTCATTTGTTTTATTTGAATTGGGTTCACCAGCTGTAATACATTGATTAACTTCTAAAATCGGTTTGTCTGATGAACATTTATTATTTTGAACGTTTTCCGTCTTGTCTTGGCTTTGTTTATTTTTATTTTTTGACAAATTGAATTGTTTTTTTATTTCTTTCGAGTTTGTTTTGATTCTTTGTCTTAAATCACCAATTTTTGTTTTTAAGCTTGGGACTTTACCAATTAAATCTCGACCTAGTAAACAGTCAAATTTGGAATTATGCTCAGCAACTATTATTGATACATTTTTGAGTGATTGATTTTGATCATTAGTGAGATGACAATTGTCTAAAACTATCTCACCTACAATTTTTAGTTTTGAAGTTAACGATTTTATCGCTGAGCCAGTTTTTTAGTTCAGTTTTCGGCTCGCTTTGTTTTATTTCGTCGAATAACTTTTTATTGATTATTGTCTTATCAGCACCAGTATCAAATAAATATGTGACCAATGTTTTGTTAAAGACCGCGTATCCAACCATTCAGTCTGTTGTACTACTTAAAGCACAGTTTGACTCCAAGGAATGATTCTTGTTTTCACTTGATGTGTATCCATTGTTGTTTTTGTTATGGTCAACGTATCGATGTTCTTGAGTTTGATTGTACGGTTTTTTGTTATTGTACTTTGGTTTACTATTGAAATTTTGGTAATTATTTTTGTAATTGTATCCCATTGAATTATAATTTTGATTTTGGTTTTGATTAAAAACAGTATCCATTTCATTTTTGTAAAAGTTTTGTTTGAAAGTTACTTGTTTTTTTCTGGTTTCTTGTTGAAAATCAGATTCTGTTTCAGTTGTTTTATCAAAACTATTGAATTTATCCAATGCATAATCAAGTAATTCTTTAAATTCTAGTGTATGATTGTTTCGTTCTGCTCTTACTAGTTTTTCTCTTGTCTTTTCTCTAAGTCGACTATCGTGAATACCTTCGACAAATTGTTTTTTCAAGTTTGACTCAAAATGTCTTTTTTCCACGTTTGGAAATAATTCATACAAAATTTCTATCAAGTCGTTTGAAAAGTCTACTAAGCTTTCATTTGGTCGTTGTTTTCGTTCAAAAAATGTTTTATAACTTGTTGATTTGTATTGATTGTCTTTTGATGGTTGTTTATTTTTTCGTTTGAAAATATCAATCAATTCCGCTTTGAATTTATTGTAACCATCTTCATCATTAATCCACTTGTCAAAATGTTTAAACTCCAAATTGATTTTTTGATCAATGTATGCTGCTGCAATACCAACCCATTTTGTTTTATTGAAATTTTGTAAGCAAAATTCTAACTTGAGTCAAATTTGAATTCTCATCAAGTCTTGGTATTTTTTCCATTAAGTTTAAGGATGTATTACAATTTCTAATGTAGTCGGTTTCATATGATTGTTGACCGTTACATGACATGGAATTGAATAAGTTAAAGTTGGCCGTTGCGACTGTGTTTTGATTTGTTGCGATGTTTGTTTTGGGATGCCTCCCTTTTCTCCATTTTATCAATATCAAAATTGTAATGATCAAAACTAGTACGACTGTTATTAATTCCAACGTTTTTTTGTATACTATCCATTCAAAAGTTTCATACACTATGTCCCAACATATTCTAATCATTTTTGAAAAGTATGTTTTCAACAACTTGATGTTTGATTGTTTGGACTCATGTTTAACATTGTTTGAAAACCATATATCAATACACCCATTTGTAACTAATGGTATTCCCATAAAGAGAAAATACGAAAGAAATTTCGAGCACATTTTTGAATTTGTTTTAAATTTTTGAGCGCAATTGTTTTACACAATTTTTGTTCTCTTCTATTTATTTATAGATTTTGAAAAACCACGCTTTTTTGAAATGTTTCAAATTTTTTGTCTTATAATTCTATTTGTTTGGTTCAAACTAGGGACGCCACTGTTGAGGTCTTGTCGGCTCAAGCCTCGTAGATAAATGAATAAAAGATATTTTATAAGTTTATAACTAGTTTTTTATTTAAAAAACTTTTTTTACAACAATGTTTTTTTATAAATAAATTTTAAATGAAAAAATGGTTTTTAAATAGTCCTTCACCTTTCGGTGGGACTAGTAAATAAATTTTGATTAAATGTTGGGTTTAGACCGCAACATATCTCCCCCCTAGGCGAAAAATTAACAAAAATTGACTAAATTTTTAGAATTTAAATTTAACAAAAGTTTGAACAAAGATTTAACAAATTGTGGTCAAGTTTTAACAAATGTTTTAACAAAATTTTAACGAGTCTTAAAAAGTTATACAAAGTTTTACAAAAGTTTTAATCAAATAGAAATTTATACGAAAAACAAAAACAAATTTTAACAAAATATCTTAATTATTGACAGAGTCCAAAAAAATTTAAATTACTTTTTAGAAAGTCGAAAGAGGACTTTAGCCGCCTCCTCCCTCTGTTTAAATTCTTCAATTTCGTTTTCCGATTGTTTGATTTTGTTTTTGAGTGTCTTAATTTCGTTTTTAAGTTTTTGAATATCGTTGCTTTCAGTTTGAGTCGATTTGTCTTCTGTTTTAGTAGTTAGTTTTTCGTCTTCTTTATTTTTTTTTGGTTTGATCTCATCTTCATCTTCACATTTTCGTTTTTTCGCTAGTTAGAGTTAGTATGATATACTGAGAATCTCCGCAGAAATTTGGATCTTCGAAGACATTTGAATCTTCGAAAGTTCGAAATAAAGATAAATTTGAAGTTTAAAATGTTTGAAGCTAGTAAGAGTAAGTATGAGATACTGTGAATCTCCGAAGAAATTTGGATCTTCGAAGCAATTTGAATCTTCGTAGAAATTTGAATCTTTGAAGAAATTTGAATCTTCGAAAAAATTTGAATCATCAAAGAAATTTGAATCTTCGAAGAAATTTGAATCTTCGAAGAAATTTGAATCTTCGAAGAAATTTGAATCTTCGAAGAATTTTGAATCTTCGAAGAAATTTGAATCTTCGAAGCAATTTGAATCTTCGAAGAAATTTGAATCTTCGAAGAAATTTGAATCTTCGTGAGTACGAAATAAAAATACTTTGAAAGTATTTGATGAACGAAGAAGGCAAGAGTAACCTGGATATAGTTTTACCTCGAAGAAGTTGGATCTTCCAAGAACATTGAAGCTTCGAAAGTTCGAAATAAAGATAAATTTGAAGTTTTAAATGTATGAAGCTAGTAAGAGTAAGTATGAGATACTGTGAATCTCCGAAGAAATTTGGATTTCGAAGCAATTTGAATCTTCGAAGTAATTTGAATCTTCGAAGAAATTTGAATCTTCGAAGCAATTTGAATATTCGGAGAAATTTGAATCTTCGAAGATATTTGAATCTTCGAAGCAATTTGAATATTCGAAGATATTTGAATCTTCGAAGCAATTTGAATATTCGAAGAAATTTGAATCTTCGAAGAAATTTGAATCTTCGAAGCAATTTGAATATTCGAAGAAATTTGAATCTTCGTAGAAATTTGAATCTTCGTGAGTACGAAATAAAAATACATTGAAACTATTTGATAAACGAAGAAGGCAAGAGTAAGCTGGATATAGTTTTACCTCGAAGAAGTTTGATCTTCCAAGAACATTGAAGCTTCGAAAGTTCGAAATAAAGATAAATTTGAAGTTTTAAATGTTTGAAGCCAGTAAGAGTTAGTATGAGATAATGAGAATTTTAGTAGAAATTTGAATCTTAGAAAGTTCGAAATAAAGATAAATTTGAAGTATTAGATGTACGAAGCTAGAAAGAGTAAGTATGAAATACTGTGAATCTCCGAAGAAATTTGAATCTTCGAAAAAATTTGAATCTTCGAAGAAATTTAAATCTTCGAAGAAATTTGAATCTTCGAAGCAATTTGAATATTCGGAGAAATTTGAATCTTCGAAGATATTTGAATCTTCGAAGCAATTTGAATATTCGAAAATATTTGAATCTTCGAAGCAATTTGAATATTCGAAGAAATTTGAATCTTCGAAGAAATTTGAATCTTCGAAGCAATTTGAATATTCGAAGAAATTTGAATCTTCGTAGAAATTTGAATCTTCGTGAGTACGAAATAAAAATACATTGAAAGTATTTGATAAACGAAGAAGGCAAGAGTAAGCTGGATATAGTTTTACCTCGAAGAAGTTTGATCTTCCAAGAACATTGAAGCTTCGAAAGTTCGAAATAAAGATAAATTTGAAGTTTTAAATGTTTGAAGCCAGTAAGAGTTAGTATGAGATAATGAGAATTTTAGTAGAAATTTGAATCTTCGAAAGTTCGAAATAAAGATAAATTTGAAGTATTAGATGTACGAAGCTAGAAAGAGTAAGTATGAAATACTGTGAATCTCCGAAGAAATTTGAATCTTCGAAAAAATTTGAATCTTCGAAGAAATTTAAATCTTCGTGAGTACGAAATAAAAATACATTGAAAGTTTTTGATGTACGAAAATAGCAAGAGTTAACTTGATTAAGTGTTACCTCGAAGAAGTTCGATCTTCCAAGAACATTGAGGCTTCGAAAGTTCGAAAAAAAGATAAATTTGAAGTATTAAATGTTTGATGCTAGTTAGAGTTAGTATGAGATACTGAGAATTTTCGTAGAAATTTGGATCTTCGAAGCAATTTGAATCTTCGAAAGTTCGAAATAAAGATAAATTTGAAGTTTTAAATGTTTGAAGCTAGTAAGAGTAAGTATGAGATACTGTGAATCTCTGAAGAAATTTGGATTTCGAAGCAATTTGAATCTTCGAAGTAATTTGAATCTTCGAAGAAATTTGAATCTTCGAAGATATTTGAATCTTCGAAGCAATTTGAATATTCGAAGAAATTTGAATCTTCGAAGATATTTGAATCTTCGAAGCAATTTGAATATTCGAAGAAATTTGAATCTTCGAAGAAATTAGAATCTTCTAAGAAATTTGAATCTTCGAAGAAATTTGAATCTTCGAAAAAAATTTGAATCTTCGAAGAAATTTAAATCTTCGTGAGTACGAAATAAAAATACATTGAAAGTTTTTGATGTACGAAGATAGCAAGAATTAACTTGATTAAGTGTTACCTCGAAGAAGTTGGGTCTTCCAAGAACATTGAAGCTTAGAAAGTTCGAAATAAAGATAAATTTGAAGTTTTAAATGTTTAAGCTAGTTAGAGTTATTATGATATACTGAGAATCTCCGAAGAAATTTGGATCTTCGAAGACATTTGAATCTTCGAAATTCGAAATAAAAATACATTGAAAGTATTTGATGAACGAAGAAGGCAAGAGTAAGCTGGATATAGTGTAACCTCGAAGAAGTTCGATCTTCCAAGAACATTGAGGCTTCGAAGGTTCGAAAAAAAGATAAATTTGAAGTTTTAAATGTTTGAAGCTAGTTAGAGTTAGTATGAGATACTGAGAATTTTCGTAGAAATTTGGATCTTCGAAGCAATTTGAATCTTCGAAAGTTCGAAATAAAGATAAATTTGAAGTTTTAAATGTTTGAAGCTAGTAAGAGTAAGTATGAATACTGTGAATCTCTGAAGAAATTTGGATTTCGAAGCAATTTGAATCTTCGAAGTAATTTGAATCTTCGAAGAAATTTGAATCTTCGAAGAAATTTGAATCTTCGAGGTAATTTGAATCTTCGAAGAAATTTGAATCTTCGAAGATATTTGAATCTTAGAAGCAATTTGAATATTCGAAGAAATTTGAATCTTCGAAGAAATTGGAATCTTCTAAGAAATTTGAATCTTCGAAGAAATTTGAATCTCCGAAGATATTTGGATCTTCGAAGCAATTTGAATCTTCGAAGCAATTTGAATATTCGAAGAAATTTGAATCTTCGTAGAAATTTGAATCTCCGAAGAAATTTGGATCTTCGAAGCAATTTGAATCTTCGTAAAAATTTGAATCTTCGAAGAAATTTGGATCTTCGAAGCAATTTGAATCTTCGAAGAAATTTGAATCTTCGAAGAAATTTGAATCTTCGAAGCAATTTGAATATTCGAAGAAATTTGAATCTTCGTGAGTACGAAATAAAAATACATTGAAAGTATTTGATAAACGAAGAAGGCAAGAGTAAGCTGGATATAGTTTTACCTCGAAGAAGTTTGATCTTCCAAGAACATTGAAGCTTCGAAAGTTCGAAATAAAGATAAATTTGAAGTTTTAAATGTTTGAAGCCAGTAAGAGTTAGTATGAGATAATGAGAATTTTCGTAGAAATTTGAATCTTCGAAAGTTCGAAATAAAGATAAATTTGAAGTATTAGATGTACGAAGCTAGAAAGAGTAAGTATGAAATACTGTGAATCTTCGAAGAAATTTGAATCTTCGAAAAAATTTGAATCTTCGAAGAAATTTAAATCTTCGTGAGTACGAAATAAAAATACATTGAAAGTTTTTGATGTACGAAAATAGCAAGAGTTAACTTGATTAAGTGTTACCTCGAAGAAGATGGGTCTTCCAAGAACATTGAAGCTTAGAAAGTTCGAAATAAAGATAAATTTGAAGTTTTAAATGTTTAAGCTAGTTAGAGTTAGTATGATATACTGAGAATCTCCGAAGAAATTTGGATCTTCGAAGACATTTGAATCTTCGAAAGTTCGAAATAAAAATACATTGAAAGTATTTGATGAACGAAGAAGGCAAGAGTAAGCTGGATATAGTGTTACCTCGAAGAAGTTCGATCTTCCAAGAACATTGAGGCTTCGAAAGTTCGAAAAAAAGATAAATTTGAAGTTTTAAATGTTTGAAGCTAGTTAGAGTTAGTATGAGATACTGAGAATTTTCGTAGAAATTTGGATCTTCGAAGCAATTTGAATCTTCGAAAGTTCGAAATAAAGATAAATTTGAAGTTTTAAATGTTTGAAGCTAGTAAGAGTAAATATGAGATACCGTGAATCTCTGAAGAAATTTGGATTTCGAAGCAATTTGAATCTTCGAAGTAATTTGAATCTTCGAAGAAATTTGGATCTTCGAAGCAATTTGAATCTTCGAAGAAATTTGAATCTTCGAAGAAATTTGAATCTTCGAAGCAATTTGAATATTCGAAGAAATTTGAATCTTCGTAGAAATTTGAATCTTCGTGAGTACGAAATAAAAATACATTGAAAGTATTTGATAAACGAAGAAGGCAAGAGTAAGCTGGATATAGTTTTACCTCGAAGAAGTTTGATCTTCCAAGAACATTGAAGCTTCGAAAGTTCGAAATAAAGATAAATTTGAAGTTTTAAATGTTTGAAGCCAGTAAGAGTTAGTATGAGATAATGAGAATTTTCGTAGAAATTTGAATCTTCGAGAGTTCGAAATAAAGATAAATTTGAAGTATTAGATGTACGAAGCTAGAAAGAGTAAGTATGAAATACTGTGAATCTTCGAAGAAATTTGAATCTTCGAAAAAATTTGAATTTTCGAAGAAATTTAAATCTTCGTGAGTACGAAATAAAAATACATTGAAAGTTTTTGATGTACGAAAATAGCAAGAGTTAACTTGATTAAGTGTTACCTCGAAGAAGTTGGGTCTTCCAAGAACATTGAAGCTAAGAAAGTTCGAAATAAAGATAAATTTGAAGTTTTAAATGTTTAAGCTAGTTAGAGTTAGTATGATATACTGAGAATCTCCGAAGAAATTTGGATCTTCGAAGACATTTGAATCTTCGAAAGTTCGAAATAAAAATACATTGAAAGTATGTGATGAACGAAGAAGGCAAGAGTAAGCTGGACATAGTGTTACCTCGAAGAAGTTCGATCTTCCAAGAACATTGAGGCTTCGAAAGTTCGAAAAAAAGATAAATTTGAAGTTTTAAATGTTTGAAGCTAGTTAGAGTTAGTATGAGATACTGAGAATTTTCGTAGAAATTTGGATCTTCGAAGCAATTTGAATCTTCGAAAGTTCGAAATAAAGATAAATTTGAAGTTTTAAATGTTTGAAGCTAGTAAGAGTAAGTATGAGATACCGTGAATCTCTGAAGAAATTTGGATTTCGAAGAAATTTTAATCTTCGAGGTAATTTGAATCTTCGAAGAAATTTGAATCTTCGAAGATATTTGAATCTTAGAAGCAATTTGAATATTCGAAGAAATTTGAATCTTCGAAGAAATTAGAATCTTCTAAGAAATTTGAATCTTCGAAGAAATTTGAATCTCCGAAGATATTTGGATCTTCGAAGCAATTTGAATCTTCGAAGCAATTTGAATATTCGAAGAAATTTGAATCTTCGTAGAAATTTGAATCTTCGTGAGTACGAAATAAAAATACATTGAAAGTATTTGATGAACGAAGAAGGCAAGAGTAAGCTGGATATAGTTTTACCTCGAAGAAGTTTGATCTTCCTAGAACATTGAAGCTTCGAAAGATCGAAATAAAGATAAATTTGAAGTTTTAAATGTTTGAAGCCAGTAATAGTTAGTATGAGATAATGAGAATTTTCGTAGAAATTTGAATCTTCGAAAGTTCGAAATAAAGATAAATTTGAAGTATTAGATGTACGAAGCTAGAAAGAGTAAGTATGAAATACTGTGAATCTCCGAAGAAATTTGAATCTTCGAAGTAATTTTAATCTTCGAGGTAATTTGAATCTTCGAAGAAATTTGAATCTTCGAAGATATTTGAATCTTAGAAGCAATTTGAATATTCGAAGAAATTTGAATCTTCGAAGAAATTAGAATCTTCTAAGAAATTTGAATCTTCGAAGAAATTTGAATCTCCGAAGATATTTGGATCTTCGAAGCAATTTGAATCTTCGAAGCAATTTGAATATTCGAAGAAATTTGAATCTTCGTAGAAATTTGAATCTTCGTGAGTACGAAATAAAAATACATTGAAAGTATTTGATGAACGAAGAAGGCAAGAGTAAGCTGGATATAGTTTTACCTCGAAGAAGTTTGATCTTCCTAGAACATTGAAGCTTCGAAAGATCGAAATAAAGATAAATTTGAAGTTTTAAATGTTTGAAGCCAGTAATAGTTAGTATGAGATAATGAGAATTTTCGTAGAAATTTGAATCTTCGAAAGTTCGAAATAAAGATAAATTTGAAGTATTAGATGTACGAAGCTAGAAAGAGTAAGTATGAAATACTGTGAATCTCCGAAGAAATTTGAATCTTCGAAGTAATTTGAATCTTCGAAGAAATTTAAATCTTCGTGAGTACGAAATAAAAATACATTGAAAGTTTTGATGTACGAAAATAGCAAGAGTTAACTTGATTAAGTGTTACCTCGAAGAAGTTGGATCTTCCAAGAACATTGAAGCTTAGAAAGTTCGAAATAAAGATAAATTTGAAGTTTTTAATGTTTAAGCTAGTTAGAGTTAGTATGATATACTGAGAATCTCCGAAGAAATTTGGATCTTCGAAGACATTTGAATCTTCGAAAGTTCGAAATAAAAATACATTGAAAGTATTTGATGAACGAAGAAGGCAAGAGTAAGCTGGATATAGTGTTACCTCGAAGAAGTTCGATCTTCCAAGAACATTGAGGCTTCGAAAGTTCGAAAAAAAGATATATTTGAAGTTTTAAATGTTTGAAGCTAGTTAGAGTTAGTATGAGATACTGAGAATTTTCGTAGAAATTCGGATCTTCGAAGCAATTTGAATCTTCGAAAGTTCGAAATAAAGATAAATTTGAAGTTTTAAATGTTTGAAGCTAGTAAGAGTAAGTATGAGATACCGACAAATCTCTGAAGAAATTTGGATTTCGAACCAATTTGAATCTTCGAAGTAATTTGAATCTTCGAAGAAATTTGAATCTTCGAAGATATTTGAATCTTTGAAGCAATTTGAATATTCGAAGAAATTTGAATCTTCGAAGAAATTAGAATCTTCTAAGAAATTTGAATATTCGAAGAAATTTGGATCTTCGAAGCAATTTGAATCTTCGTAAAAATTTGAATCTTCGAAGAAATTTGAATCTTCGAAGCAATTTGAATATTCGAAGAAATTTGAATCTTCGAAGAAATTTAAATCTTCGTGAGTACGAAATAAAAATACATTGAAAGTTTTTGATGTACGAAAATAGCAAGAGTTAACTTGATTAAGTGTTACCTCGAAGAAGTTGGATCTTCCAAGAACATTGAAGCTTAGAAAGTTCGAAATAAAGATAAATTTGAAGTTTTAAATGTTTAAGCTAGTTAGAGTTAGTATGATATACTGAGAATCTCCGAAGAAATTTGGATCTTCGAAGACATTTGAATCTTCGAAAGTTCGAAATAAAAATACATTGAAAGTATGTGATGAACGAAGAAGGCAAGAGTAAGCTGGACATAGTGTTACCTCGAAGAAGTTCGATCTTCCAAGAACATTGAGGCTTCGAAAGTTCGAAAAAAAGATAAATTTGAAGTTTTAAATGTTTGAAGCTAGTTAGAGTTAGTATGAGATACTGAGAATTTTCGTAGAAATTTGGATCTTCGAAGCAATTTGAATCTTCGAAAGTTCGAAATAAAGATAAATTTGAAGTTTTAAATGTTTGAAGCTAGTAAGAGTAAGTATGAGATACCGACAAATCTCTGAAGAAATTTGGATTTCGAACCAATTTGAATCTTCGAAGTAATTTGAATCTTCGAAGAAATTTGAATCTTCGAAGATATTTGAATCTTTGAAGCAATTTGAATATTCGAAGAAATTTGAATCTTCGAAGAAATTAGAATCTTCTAAGAAATTTGAATCTTCGAAGAAATTTGAATCTCCGAAGAAATTTGGATCTTCGAAGCAATTTGAATCTTCGTAAAAATTTGAATCTTCGAAGAAATTTGAATCTTCGAAGCAATTTGAATATTCGAAGAAATTTGAATCTTCGAAGCAATTTGAATATTCGAAGAAATTTGAATCTTCGAAGCAATTTGAATATTCGAAGAAATTTGAATCTTCGAAGCAATTTGAATCTTCGAAAGTTCGAAATAAAAATACATTGAAAGTATTTGATGAACGAAGAAGGCAAGAGTAAGCTGGATATAGTGTTACCTCGAAGAAGTTCGATCTTCCAAGAACATTGAGGCTTCGAAAGTTCGAAAAAAAGATAAATTTGAAGTTTTAAATGTTTGAAGCTAGTTAGAGTTAGTATGAGATACTGAAAATTTTCGTAGAAATTTGGATCTTCGAAGCAATTTGAATCTTCGAAAGTTCGAAATAAAGATAAATTTGAAGTTTTAAATGTTTGAAGCTAGTAAGAGTAAGTATGAGATACCGTGAATCTCTGAAGAAATTTGGATTTCGAAGCAATTTGAATCTTCGAAGTAATTTGAATCTTCGAAGAAATTTGAATCTTCGAAGAAATTTGAATCTTCGAGGTAATTTGAATCTTCGAAGAAAATTGAATCTTCGAAGATATTTGAATCTTAGAAGCAATTTGAATATTCGAAGAAATTTGAATCTTCGAAGAAATTAGAATCTTCTAAGAAATTTGAATCTTCGAAGAAATTTGAATCTCCGAAGATATTTGGATCTTCGAAGCAATTTGAATCTTCGAAGCAATTTGAATATTCGAAGAAATTTGAATCTTCGTAGAAATTTGAATCTTCGTGAGTACGAAATAAAAATACATTGAAAGTATTTGATGAACGAAGAAGGCAAGAGTAAGCTGGATATAGTTTTACCTCGAAGAAGTTTGATCTTCCTAGAACATTGAAGCTTCGAAAGATCGAAATAAAGATAAATTTGAAGTTTTAAATGTTTGAAGCCAGTAATAGTTAGTATGAGATAATGAGAATTTTCGTAGAAATTTGAATCTTCGAAAGTTCGAAATAAAGATAAATTTGAAGTATTAGATGTACGAAGCTAGAAAGAGTAAGTATGAAATACTGTGAATCTCCGAAGAAATTTGAATCTTCGAAGTAATTTGAATCTTCGAAGAAATTTAAATCTTCGTGAGTACGAAATAAAAATACATTGAAAGTTTTTGATGTACGAAAATAGCAAGAGTTAACTTGATTAAGTGTTACCTCGAAGAAGTTGGATCTTCCAAGAACATTGAAGCTTAGAAAGTTCGAAATAAAGATAAATTTGAAGTTTTTAATGTTTAAGCTAGTTAGAGTTAGTATGATATACTGAGAATCTCCGAAGAAATTTGGATCTTCGAAGACATTTGAATCTTCGAAAGTTCGAAATAAAAATACATTGAAAGTATGTGATGAACGAAGAAGGCAAGAGTAAGCTGGACATAGTGTTGCCTCGAAGAAGTTCGATCTTCCAAGAACATTGAGGCTTCGAAAGTTCGAAAAAAAGATAAATTTGAAGTTTTAAATGTTTGAAGCTAGTTAGAGTTAGTATGAGATACTGAGAATTTTCGTAGAAATTTGGATCTTCGAAGCAATTTGAATCTTCGAAAGTTCGAAATAAAGATAAATTTGAAGTTTTAAATGTTTGAAGCTAGTAAGAGTAAGTATGAGATACCGACAAATCTCTGAAGAAATTTGGATTTCGAACCAATTTGAATCTTCGAAGTAATTTGAATCTTCGAAGAAATTTGAATCTTCGAAGATATTTGAATCTTTGAAGCAATTTGAATATTCGAAGAAATTTGAATCTTCGAAGAAATTAGAATCTTCTAAGAAATTTGAATCTTCGAAGAAATTTGAATCTCCGAAGAAATTTGGATCTTCGAAGCAATTTGAATCTTCGTAAAAATTTGAATCTTCGAAGAAATTTGAATCTTCGAAGCAATTTGAATATTCGAAGAAATTTGAATCTTCGAAGCAATTTGAATATTCGAAGAAATTTGAATCTTCGAAGCAATTTGAATATTCGAAGAAATTTGAATCTTCGAAGCAATTTGAATCTTCGTGAGTACGAAATAAAAATACATTGAAAGTATTTGATGAACGAAGAAGGCAAGAGTAAGCTGGATATAGTTTTACCTCGAAGAAGTTTGATCTTCCTAGAACATTGAAGCTTCGAAAGATCGAAATAAAGATAAATTTGAAGTTTTAAATGTTTGAAGCCAGTAATAGTTAGTATGAGATAATGAGAATTTTCGTAGAAATTTGAATCTTCGAAAGTTCGAAATAAAGATAAATTTGAAGTATTAGATGTACGAAGCTAGAAAGAGTAAGTATGAAATACTGTGAATCTCCGAAGAAATTTGAATCTTCGAAGTAATTTGAATCTTCGAAGAAATTTAAATCTTCGTGAGTACGAAATAAAAATACATTGAAAGTTTTTGATGTACGAAAATAGCAAGAGTTAACTTGATTAAGTGTTACCTCGAAGAAGTTGGATCTTCCAAGAACATTGAAGCTTAGAAAGTTCGAAATAAAGATAAATTTGAAGTTTTTAATGTTTAAGCTAGTTAGAGTTAGTATGATATACTGAGAATCTCCGAAGAAATTTGGATCTTCGAAGACATTTGAATCTTCGAAAGTTCGAAATAAAAATACATTGAAAGTATGTGATGAACGAAGAAGGCAAGAGTAAGCTGGACATAGTGTTGCCTCGAAGAAGTTCGATCTTCCAAGAACATTGAGGCTTCGAAAGTTCGAAAAAAAGATAAATTTGAAGTTTTAAATGTTTGAAGCTAGTTAGAGTTAGTATGAGATACTGAGAATTTTCGTAGAAATTTGGATCTTCGAAGCAATTTGAATCTTCGAAAGTTCGAAATAAAGATAAATTTGAAGTTTTAAATGTTTGAAGCTAGTAAGAGTAAGTATGAGATACCGACAAATCTCTGAAGAAATTTGGATTTCGAACCAATTTGAATCTTCGAAGTAATTTGAATCTTCGAAGAAATTTGAATCTTCGAAGATATTTGAATCTTTGAAGCAATTTGAATATTCGAAGAAATTTGAATCTTCGAAGAAATTAGAATCTTCTAAGAAATTTGAATCTTCGAAGAAATTTGAATCTCCGAAGAAATTTGGATCTTCGAAGCAATTTGAATCTTCGTAAAAATTTGAATCTTCGAAGAAATTTGAATCTTCGAAGCAATTTGAATATTCGAAGAAATTTGAATCTTCGAAGCAATTTGAATATTCGAAGAAATTTGAATCTTCGAAGCAATTTGAATATTCGAAGAAATTTGAATCTTCGAAGCAATTTGAATCTTCGTGAGTACGAAATAAAAATACATTGAAAGTATTTGATGAACGAAGAAGGCAAGAGTAAGCTGGATATAGTTTTACCTCGAAGAAGTTTGATCTTCCAAGAACATTGAAGCTTCGAAAGTTCGAAATAAAGATAAATTTGAAGTTTTAAATGTTTGAAGCCAGTAATAGTTAGTATGAGATAATGAGAATTTTCGTAGAAATTTGAATCTTCGAAAGTTCGAAATAAAGATAAATTTGAAGTATAAGATGTACGAAGCTAGAAAGAGTAAGTATGAAATACTGTGAATCTCCGAAGAAATTTGAATCTTCGAAGAAATTTAAATCTTCGTGAGTACGAAATAAAAATACATTGAAAGTTTTTGAGGTACGAAAATAGCAAGAGTTAAATTGATTAAGTGTTACCTCGAAGAAGTTGGATCTTCCAAGAACATTGAAGCTTTGAAAGTTCGAAATAAAGATAAATTTGAAGTTTTTAATGTTTAAGCTAGTTAGAGTTAGTATGATATACTGAGAATCTCCGAAGAAATTTGGATCTTCGAAGACATTTGAATCTTCGAAAGTTCGAAATAAAAATACATTGAAAGTATTTGATGAACGAAGAAGGCAAGAGTAAGCTGGATATAGTGTTACCTCGAAGAAGTTCGATCTTCCAAGAACATTGAGGCTTCGAAAGTTCGAAAAAAAGATAAATTTGAAGTTTTAAATGTTTGAAGCTAGTTAGAGTTAGTATGAGATACTGAGAATTTTCGTAGAAATTTGGATCTTCGAAGCAATTTGAATCTTCGAAAGTTCGAAATAAAGATAAATTTGAAGTTTTAAATGTTTGAAGCTAGTAAGAGTAAGTATGAGATACCGACAAATCTCTGAAGAAATTTGGATTTCGAACCAATTTGAATCTTCGAAGTAATTTGAATCTTTGAAGCAATTTGAATATTCGAAGAAATTTGAATCTTCGAAGAAATTAGAATCTTCTAAGAAATTTGAATCTTCGAAGAAATTTGAATCTCCGAAGAAATTTGGATCTTCGAAGCAATTTGAATCGTCGTAAAAATTTGAATCTTCGAAGAAATTTGAATCTTCGAAGCAATTTGAATATTCGAAGAAATTTGAATCTTCGAAACAATTTGAATCGTCGTAAAAATTTGAATCTTCGAAGAAATTTGAATCTTCGAAGTAATTTGAATCTTCGAAGAAATTTGAATCTTCGAAGATATTTGAATCTTCGAAGCAATTTGAATTTTCGAAGAAATTTGAATCTTCGAAGAAATTAGAATCTTCTAAGAAATTTGAATCTTCGAAGAAATTTGAATCTCCGAAGAAATTTGGATCTTCGAAGCAATTTGAATCTTCGTAAAAATTTGAATCTTCGAAGAAATTTGGATCTTCGAAGCAATTTGAATCTTCGAAGAAATTTGAATCTTCGAAGAAATTTGAATCTTCGAAGAAATTTGGATCTTCGAAGACATTTGAATCTTCGAAAGTTCGAAATAAAAATACATTGAAAGTATTTGATGAACGAAGAAGGCAAGAGTAAGCTGGATATAGTGTTACCTCGAAGAAGTTCGATCTTCCAAGAACATTGAGGCTTCGAAAGTTCGAAAAAAAGATAAATTTGAAGTTTTAAATGTTTGAAGCTAGTTAGAGTTAGTATGAGATACTGAGAATTTTCGTAGAAATTTGGATCTTCGAAGCAATTTGAATCTTCGAAAGTTCGAAATAAAGATAAATTTGAAGTTTTAAATGTTTGAAGCTAGTAAGAGTAAATATGAGATACCGTGAATCTCTGAAGAAATTTGGATTTCGAAGCAATTTGAATCTTCGAAGTAATTTGAATCTTCGAAGAAATTTGGATCTTCGAAGCAATTTGAATCTTCGAAGAAATTTGAATCTTCGAAGAAATTTGAATCTTCGAAGCAATTTGAATATTCGAAGAAATTTGAATCTTCGTAGAAATTTGAATCTTCGTGAGTACGAAATAAAAATACATTGAAAGTATTTGATAAACGAAGAAGGCAAGAGTAAGCTGGATATAGTTTTACCTCGAAGAAGTTTGATCTTCCAAGAACATTGAAGCTTCGAAAGTTCGAAATAAAGATAAATTTGAAGTTTTAAATGTTTGAAGCCAGTAATAGTTAGTATGAGATAATGAGAATTTTCGTAGAAATTTGAATCTTCGAAAGTTCGAAATAAAGATAAATTTGAAGTATTAGATGTACGAAGCTAGAAAGAGTAAGTATGAAATACTGTGAATCTCCGAAGAAATTTGAATCTTCGAAAAAATTTGAATTTTCGAAGAAATTTAAATCTTCGTGAGTACGAAATAAAAATACATTGAAAGTTTTTGATGTACGAAAATAGCAAGAGTTAACTTGATTAAGTGTTACCTCGAAGAAGTTGGGTCTTCCAAGAACATTGAAGCTTAGAAAGTTCGAAATAAAGATAAATTTGAAGTTTTAAATGTTTAAGCTAGTTAGAGTTAGTATGATATACTGAGAATCTCCGAAGAAATTTGGATCTTCGAAGACATTTGAATCTTCGAAAGTTCGAAATAAAAATACATTGAAAGTATTTGATGAACGAAGAAGGCAAGAGTAAGCTGGATATAGTGTTACCTCGAAGAAGTTCGATCTTCCAAGAACATTGAGGCTTCGAAAAATCGAAAAAAAGATAAATTTGAAGTTTTAAATGTTTGAAGCTAGTAAGAGTTAGTATGAGATACTGAAAATTTTCGTAGAAATTTGGATCTTCGAAGCAATTTGAATCTTCGAAAGTTCGAAATAAAGATAAATTTGAAGTTTTAAATGTTTGAAGCTAGTAAGAGTAAGTATGAGATACCGTGAATCTCTGAAGAAATTTGGATTTCGAAGCAATTTGAATCTTCGAAGTAATTTGAATCTTCGAAGAAATTTGAATCTTCGAAGAAATTTGAATCTTCGAGGTTATTTGAATCTTCGAAGAAATTTGAATCTTCGAAGATATTTGAATCTTAGAAGCAATTTGAATATTCGAAGAAATTTGAATCTTCGAAGAAATTAGAATCTTCTAAGAAATTTGAATCTTCGAAGAAATTTGAATCTCCGAAGATATTTGGATCTTCGAAGCAATTTGAATCTTCGAAGCAATTTGAATATTCGAAGAAATTTGAATCTTCGTAGAAATTTGAATCTTCGTGAGTACGAAATAAAAATACATTGAAAGTATTTGATGAACGAAGAAGGCAAGAGTAAGCTGGATATAGTTTTACCTCGAAGAAGTTTGATCTTCCTAGAACATTGAAGCTTCGAAAGATCGAAATAAAGATAAATTTAAAGTTTTAAATGTTTGAAGCCAGTAATAGTTAGTATGAGATAATGAGAATTTTCGTAGAAATTTGAATCTTCGAAAGTTCGAAATAAAGATAAATTTGAAGTTTTAGATGTACGAAGCTAGAAAGAGTAAGTATGAAATACTGTGAATCTCCGAAGAAATTTGAATCTTCGAAAAAATTTGAATCTTCGAAGAAATTTAAATCCTCGTGAGTACGAAATAAAAAAACATTGAAAGTTTTTGATGTACGAAAATAGCAAGAGTTAACTTGATTAAGTGTTACCTCGAAGAAGTTGGATCTTCCAAGAACATTGAAGCTTAGAAAGTTCGAAATAAAGATAAATTTGAAGATTTTAATGTTTAAGCTAGTTAGATTTAGTATGATATACTGAGAATCTCCGAAGAAATTTGGATCTTCGAAGACATTTGAATCTTCGAAAGTTCGAAATAAAAATACATTGAAAGTTTTTGATGTACGAAAATAGCAAGAGTTAACTTGATTAAGTGTTACCTCGAAGAAGTTGGATCTTCCAAGAACATTGAAGCTTAGAAGTTCGAAATAAAGATAAATTTGAAGTTTTTAATGTTTAAGCTAGTTAGAGTTAGTATGATATACTGAGAATCTCCGAAGAAATTTGGATCTTCGAAGACATTTGAATCTTCGAAAGTTCAAAATAAAAATACATTGAAAGTATTTGATGAACGAAGAAGGCAAGAGTAAGCTGGATATAGTGTTACCTCGAAAAAGTTCGATCTTCCAAGAACATTGAGGCTTCGAAAGTTCGAAAAAAAGATAAATTTGAAGTTATAAATGTTTGAAGCTAGTTTGAGTTAGTATGAGATACTGAGAATTTTCGTAGAAATTTGGATCTTCGAAGCAATTTAAATCTTCGAAAGTTCGAAATAAAGATAAATTTGAAGTATTAAATGTTTGAAGCTAGTAAGAGTAAGTATGAGATACTGTGAATCTCTGAAGAAATTTGGATTTCGAAGCAATTTGAATCTTCGAAGTAATTTGAATCTTCGAAGAAATTTGAATCTTCGAAGAAATTTGAATCTTCGAAGCAATTTGAATATTCGAAGAAATTTAAATCTTCGAAGAAATTTGAATCTCCGAAGAAATTTGGATCTTCGAAGCAATTTGAATCTTCGTAGAAATTTGAATCTTCGAAGAAATTTGAATCTTCGAAGCAATTTGAATCTTCGTGAGTACGAAATAAAAATACATTGAAAGTATTTGATGAACGAAGAAGGCAAGAGTAAGCTGGATATAGTTTTACCTCGAAGAAGTTTGATCTTCCAAGAACATTGAAGCTTCGAAAGTTCGAAATAAAGATAAATTTGAAGTTTTAAATGTTTGAAGCCAGTAATAGTTAGTATGAGATAATGAGAATTTTCGTAGAAATTTGAATCTTCGAAAGTTCGAAATAAAGATAAATTTGAAGTATTAGATGTACTAAGCTAGAAAGAGTAAGTATGAAATACTGTGAATCTCCGAAGAAATTTTATCTTCGAAAAAATTTGAATCTTCGAAGAAATTTAAATCTTCGTGAGTACGAAATAAAAATACATTGAAAGTTTTTGATGTACGAAAATAGCAAGAGTTAACTTGATTAAGTGTTACCTCGAAGAAGTTGGATCTTCCAAGAACATTGAAGCTTAGAAAGTTCGAAATAAAGATAAATTTGAAGTTTTTAATGTTTAAGCTAGTTAGAGTTAGTATGATATACTGAGAATCTCCGAAGAAATTTGGATCTTCGAAGACATTTGAATCTTCGAAAGTTCGAAATAAAAATACATTGAAAGTATTTGATGAACGAAGAAGGCAAGAGTAAGCTGGATATAGTGTTACCTCGAAGAAGTTCGATCTTCCAAGAACATTGAGGCTTCGAAAGTTCGAAAAAAAGATATATTTGAAGTTTTAAATGTTTGAAGCTAGTTAGAGTTAGTATGAGATACTGAGAATTTTCGTAGAAATTCGGATCTTCGAAGCAATTTGAATCTTCGAAAGTTCGAAATAAAGATAAATTTGAAGTTTTAAATGTTTGAAGCTAGTAAGAGTAAGTATGAGATACCGACAAATCTCTGAAGAAATTTGGATTTCGAACCAATTTGAATCTTCGAAGTAATTTGAATCTTCGAAGAAATTTGAATCTTCGAAGATATTTGAATCTTTGAAGCAATTTGAATATTCGAAGAAATTTGAATCTTCGAAGAAATTAGAATCTTCTAAGAAATTTGAATCTTCGAAGAAATTTGAATCTCCGAAGAAATTTGGATCTTCGAAGCAATTTGAATCTTCGTAAAAATTTGAATCTTCGAAGAAATTTGAATCTTCGAAGCAATTTGAATATTCGAAGAAATTTGAATCTTCGAAGAAATTTAAATCTTCGTGAGTACGAAATAAAAATACATTGAAAGTTTTTGATGTACGAAAATAGCAAGAGTTAACTTGATTAAGTGTTACCTCGAAGAAGTTGGATCTTCCAAGAACATTGAAGCTTAGAAAGTTCGAAATAAAGATAAATTTGAAGTTTTTAATGTTTAAGCTAGTTAGAGTTAGTATGATATACTGAGAATCTCCGAAGAAATTTGGATCTTCGAAGACATTTGAATCTTCGAAAGTTCGAAATAAAAATACATTGAA
This sequence comes from Brachionus asplanchnoidis, assembly GCA_025491095.1. NCBI lineage: Eukaryota > Metazoa > Rotifera > Eurotatoria > Ploima > Brachionidae > Brachionus > Brachionus asplanchnoidis. Next base: position 41,429 of record JAILYF010000293.1, read on the forward strand.
AGTATTTGATGAACGAAGAAGGCAAGAGTAAGCTGGATATAGTGTTACCTCGAAGAAGTTCGATCTTCCAAGAACATTGAGGCTTCGAAAGTTCGAAAAAAAGATATATTTGAAGTTTTAAATGTTTGAAGCTAGTTAGAGTTAGTATGAGATACTGAGAATTTTCGTAGAAATTCGGATCTTCGAAGCAATTTGAATCTTCGAAAGTTCGAAATAAAGATAAATTTGAAGTTTTAAATGTTTGAAGCTAGTAAGAGTAAGTATGAGATACCGACAAATCTCTGAAGAAATTTGGATTTCGAACCAATTTGAATCTTCGAAGTAATTTGAATCTTCGAAGAAATTTGAATCTTCGAAGATATTTGAATCTTTGAAGCAATTTGAATATTCGAAGAAATTTGAATCTTCGAAGAAATTAGAATCTTCTAAGAAATTTGAATCTTCGAAGAAATTTGAATCTCCGAAGAAATTTGGATCTTCGAAGCAATTTGAATCTTCGTAAAAATTTGAATCTTCGAAGAAATTTGAATCTTCGAAGCAATTTGAATATTCGAAGAAATTTGAATCTTCGAAGAAATTTAAATCTTCGTGAGTACGAAATAAAAATACATTGAAAGTTTTTGATGTACGAAAATAGCAAGAGTTAACTTGATTAAGTGTTACCTCGAAGAAGTTGGATCTTCCAAGAACATTGAAGCTTAGAAAGTTCGAAATAAAGATAAATTTGAAGTTTTTAATGTTTAAGCTAGTTAGAGTTAGTATGATATACTGAGAATCTCCGAAGAAATTTGGATCTTCGAAGACATTTGAATCTTCGAAAGTTCGAAATAAAAATACATTGAAAGTATGTGATGAACGAAGAAGGCAAGAGTAAGCTGGACATAGTGTTACCTCGAAGAAGTTCGATCTTCCAAGAACATTGAGGCTTCGAAAGTTCGAAAAAAAGATAAATTTGAAGTTTTAAATGTTTGAAGCTAGTTAGAGTTAGTATGAGATACTGAGAATTTTCGTAGAAATTTGGATCTTCGAAGCAATTTGAATCTTCGAAAGTTCGAAATAAAGATAAATTTGAAGTTTTAAATGTTTGAAGCTAGTAAGAGTAAGTATGAGATACCGACAAATCTCTGAAGAAATTTGGATTTCGAACCAATTTGAATCTTCGAAGTAATTTGAATCTTCGAAGAAATTTGAATCTTCGAAGCAATTTGAATATTCGAAGAAATTTGAATCTTCGAAGAAATTTAAATCTTCGTGAGTACGAAATAAAAATACATTGAAAGTTTTTGATGTACGAAAATAGCAAGAGTTAACTTGATTAAGTGTTACCTCGAAGAAGTTGGATCTTCCAAGAACATTGAAGCTTAGAAAGTTCGAAATAAAGATAAATTTGAAGTTTTTAATGTTTAAGCTAGTTAGAGTTAGTATGATATACTGAGAATCTCCGAAGAAATTTGGATCTTCGAAGACATTTGAATCTTCGAAAGTTCGAAATAAAAATACATTGAAAGTATTTGATGAACGAAGAAGGCAAGAGTAAGCTGGATATAGTGTTACCTCGAAGAAGTTCGATCTTCCAAGAACATTGAGGCTTCGAAAGTTCGAAAAAAAGATATATTTGAAGTTTTAAATGTTTGAAGCTAGTTAGAGTTAGTATGAGATACTGAGAATTTTCGTAGAAATTCGGATCTTCGAAGCAATTTGAATCTTCGAAAGTTCGAAATAAAGATAAATTTGAAGTTTTAAATGTTTGAAGCTAGTAAGAGTAAGTATGAGATACCGACAAATCTCTGAAGAAATTTGGATTTCGAACCAATTTGAATCTTCGAAGTAATTTGAATCTTCGAAGAAATTTGAATCTTCGAAGATATTTGAATCTTTGAAGCAATTTGAATATTCGAAGAAATTTGAATCTTCGAAGAAATTAGAATCTTCTAAGAAATTTGAATCTTCGAAGAAATTTGAATCTCCGAAGAAATTTGGATCTTCGAAGCAATTTGAATCTTCGTAAAAATTTGAATCTTCGAAGAAATTTGAATCTTCGAAGCAATTTGAATATTCGAAGAAATTTGAATCTTCGAAGAAATTTAAATCTTCGTGAGTACGAAATAAAAATACATTGAAAGTTTTTGATGTACGAAAATAGCAAGAGTTAACTTGATTAAGTGTTACCTCGAAGAAGTTGGATCTTCCAAGAACATTGAAGCTTAGAAAGTTCGAAATAAAGATAAATTTGAAGTTTTTAATGTTTAAGCTAGTTAGAGTTAGTATGATATACTGAGAATCTCCGAAGAAATTTGGATCTTCGAAGACATTTGAATCTTCGAAAGTTCGAAATAAAAATACATTGAAAGTATGTGATGAACGAAGAAGGCAAGAGTAAGCTGGACATAGTGTTACCTCGAAGAAGTTCGATCTTCCAAGAACATTGAGGCTTCGAAAGTTCGAAAAAAAGATAAATTTGAAGTTTTAAATGTTTGAAGCTAGTTAGAGTTAGTATGAGATACTGAGAATTTTCGTAGAAATTTGGATCTTCGAAGCAATTTGAATCTTCGAAAGTTCGAAATAAAGATAAATTTGAAGTTTTAAATGTTTGAAGCTAGTAAGAGTAAGTATGAGATACCGACAAATCTCTGAAGAAATTTGGATTTCGAACCAATTTGAATCTTCGAAGTAATTTGAATCTTCGAAGAAATTTGAATCTTCGAAGATATTTGAATCTTTGAAGCAATTTGAATATTCGAAGAAATTTGAATCTTCGAAGAAATTAGAATCTTCTAAGAAATTTGAATCTTCGAAGAAATTTGAATCTCCGAAGAAATTTGGATCTTCGAAGCAATTTGAATCTTCGTAAAAATTTGAATCTTCGAAGAAATTTGAATCTTCGAATCAATTTGAATATTCGAAGAAATTTGAATCTTCGAAGCAATTTGAATATTCGAAGAAATTTGAATCTTCGAAGCAATTTGAATATTCGAAGAAATTTGAATCTTCGAAGCAATTTGAATCTTCGTGAGTACGAAATAAAAATACATTGAAAGTATTTGATGAACGAAGAAGGCAAGAGTAAGCTGGATATAGTTTTACCTCGAAGAAGTTTGATCTTCCAAGAACATTGAAGCTTCGAAAGTTCGAAATAAAGATAAATTTGAAGTTTTAAATGTTTGAAGCCAGTAATAGTTAGTATGAGATAATGAGAATTTTCGTAGAAATTTGAATCTTCGAAAGTTCGAAATAAAGATAAATTTGAAGTATTAGATGTACGAAGCTAGAAAGAGTAAGTATGAAATACTGTGAATCTCCGAAGAAATTTGAATCTTCGAAGAAATTTAAATCTTCGTGAGTACGAAATAAAAATACATTGAAAGTTTTTGAGGTACGAAAATAGCAAGAGTTAAATTGATTAAGTGTTACCTCGAAGAAGTTGGATCTTCCAAGAACATTGAAGCTTTGAAAGTTCGAAATAAAGATAAATTTGAAGTTTTTAATGTTTAAGCTAGTTAGAGTTAGTATGATATACTGAGAATCTCCGAAGAAATTTGGATCTTCGAAGACATTTGAATCTTCGAAAGTTCGAAATAAAAATACATTGAAAGTATTTGATGAACGAAGAAGGCAAGAGTAAGCTGGATATAGTGTTACCTCGAAGAAGTTCGATCTTCCAAGAACATTGAGGCTTCGAAAGTTCGAAAAAAAGATAAATTTGAAGTTTTAAATGTTTGAAGCTAGTTAGAGTTAGTATGAGATACTGAGAATTTTCGTAGAAATTTGGATCTTCGAAGCAATTTGAATCTTCGAAAGTTCGAAATAAAGATAAATTTGAAGTTTTAAATGTTTGAAGCTAGTAAGAGTAAGTATGAGATACCGACAAATCTCTGAAGAAATTTGGATTTCGAAACAATTTGAATCTTCGAAGTAATTTGAATCTTTGAAGCAATTTGAATATTCGAAGAAATTTGAATCTTCGAAGAAATTAGAATCTTCTAAGTAATTTGAATCTTCGAAGAAATTTGAATCTCCGAAGAAATTTGGATCTTCGAAGCAATTTGAATCGTCGTAAAAATTTGAATCTTCGAAGAAATTTGAATCTTCGAAGCAATTTGAATATTCGAAGAAATTTGAATCTTCGAAGCAATTTGAATATTCGAAGAAATTTGAATCTTCGAAGCAATTTGAATATTCGAAGAAATTTGAATCTTCGAAGCAATTTGAATCTTCGTGAGTACGAAATAAAAATACATTGAAAGTATTTGATGAACGAAGAAGGCAAGAGTAAGCTGGATATAGTTTTACCTCGAAGAAGTTTGATCTTCCAAGAACATTGAAGCTTCGAAAGTTCGAAATAAAGATAAATTTGAAGTTTAAATGTTTGAAGCCAGTAATAGTTAGTATGAGATAATGAGAATTTTCGTAGAAATTTGAGTCTTCGAAAGTTCGAAATAAAGATAAATTTGAAATATTAGATGTACGAAGCTAGAAAGAGTAAGTATGAAATACTGTGAATCTCCGAAGAAATTTGAATCTTCGAAAAAATTTGAATCTTCGAAGAAATTTAAATCTTCGTGAGTACGAAATAAAAATACATTGAAAGTTTTTGATGTACGAAAATAGCAAGAGTTAACTTGATTAAGTGTAACCTCGAAGAAGTTGGATCTTCTAAGAACATTGAAGCTTAGAAAGTTCGAAATAAAGATAAATTTGAAGTTTTTAATGTTTAAGCTAGTTAGAGTTAGTCTGATATACTGAGAATCTCCGAAGAAATTTGGATCTTCGAAGACATTTGAATCTTCGAAAGTTCGAAATAAAAATACATTGAAAGTATTTGATGAACGAAGAAGGCAAGAGTAAGCTGGATATAGTGTTACCTCGAAGAAGTTCGATCTTCCAAGAACATTGAGGTTCGAAAGTTCGAAAAAAAGATAAATTTGAAGTTTTTAATGTTTAAAGCTAGTTAGAGTTAGAATGAGATACTGAGAATTTTCGTAGAAATTTGGATCTTCGAAGCAATTTGAATCTTCGAAAGTTCGATATAAGGATAAATTTGAAGTTTTAAATGTTTGAAGCTAGTAAGAGTAAGTATGAGATACCGTGAATCTCTGAAGAAATTTGGATTTCGAAGCAATTTGAATCTTCGAAGTAATTTGAATCTTCGAAGAAATTTGAATCTTCGAAGAAATTTGAATCTTCAACGAAATTTGAATCTTCGAAGTAATTTGAATCTTCGAAGAAATTTGAATCTTCGAAAATATTTGAATCTTCGAAGCAATTTGAATATTCGAAGAAATTTGAATCTTCGAAGAAATGAGAATCTTCTAAGAAATTTGAATCTTCGAAGAAATTTGAATCTCCGAAGAAATTTGGATCTTCGAAGCAATTTGAATCTTCGAAGAAATTTGAATCTTCGAAGAAATTTGGATTTCGAAGCAATTTGAATATTCGAAGAAATTTGAATCTTCGAAGCAATTTGAATATTCGAAGAAATTTGAATCTTCGTAGAAATTTGAATCTTCGTGAGTACGAAATAAAAATACATTGAAAGTATTTGATGAACGAAGAAGGCAAGAGTAAGCTGGATATAGTTTTACCTCGAAGAAGTTTGATCTTCCAAGAACATTGAAGCTTCGAAAGTTCGAAATAAAGATAAATTTGAAGTTTTAAATGTTTGAAGCCAGTAATAGTTAGTATGAGATAATGAGAATTTTCGTAGAAATTTGAATCTTCGAAAGTTCGAAATAAAGATAAATTTGAAGTATTAGATGTACGAAGCTAGAAAGAGTAAGTATGAAATACTGTGAATCTCCGAAGAAATTTGAATCTTCGAAAGTTCGAAATAAAGATAAATTTGAAGTTTTAAATGTTTGAAGCCAGTAATAGTTAGTATGAGATAATGAGAATTTTCGTAGAAATTTGAGTCTTCGAAAGTTCGAAATAAAGATAAATTTGAAATATTAGATGTACGAAGCTAGAAAGAGTAAGTATGAAATACTGTGAATCTCCGAAGAAATTTGAATCTTCGAAAAAATTTGAATCTTCGAAGAAATTTAAATCTTCGTGAGTACGAAATAAAAATACATTGAAAGTTTTTGATGTACGAAAATAGCAAGAGTTAACTTGATTAAGTGTAACCTCGAAGAAGTTGGATCTTCTAAGAACATTGAAGCTTAGAAAGTTCGAAATAAAGATAAATTTGAAGTTTTTAATGTTTAAGCTAGTTAGAGTTAGTATGATATACTGAGAATCTCCGAAGAAATTTGGATCTTCGAAGACATTTGAATCTTCGAAAGTTCGAAATAAAAATACATTGAAAGTATTTGATGAACGAAGAAGGCAAGAGTAAGCTGGATATAGTGTTACCTCGAAGAAGTTCGATCTTCCAAGAACATTGAGGTTCGAAAGTTCGAAAAAAAAATAAATTTGAAGTTTTTAATGTTTAAAGCTAGTTAGAGTTAGAATGAGATACTGAGAATTTTCGTAGAAATTTGGATCTTCGAAGCAATTTGAATCTTCGAAAGTTCGATATAAGGATAAATTTGAAGTTTTAAATGTTTGAAGCTAGTAAGAGTAAGTATGAGATACCGTGAATCTCTGAAGAAATTTGGATTTCGAAGCAATTTGAATCTTCGAAGTAATTTGAATCTTCGAAGAAATTTGAATCTTCGAAGAAATTTGAATCTTCAAAGAAATTTGAATCTTCGAAGTAATTTGAATCTTCGAAGAAATTTGAATCTTCGAAGATATTTGAATCTTCGAAGCAATTTGAATATTCGAAGAAATTTGAATCTTCGAAGAAATTAGAATCTTCTAAGAAATTTGAATCTTCGAAGAAATTTGAATCTCCGAAGAAATTTGGATCTTCGAAGCAATTTGAATCTTCGAAGAAATTTGAATCTTCGAAGAAATTTGGATTTCGAAGCAATTTGAATATTCGAAGAAATTTGAATCTTCGAAGCAATTTGAATATTCGAAGAAATTTGAATCTTCGTAGAAATTTGAATCTTCGTGAGTACGAAATAAAAATACATTGAAAGTATTTGATGAACGAAGAAGGCAAGAGTAAGCTGGATATAGTTTTATCTCGAAGAAGTTTGATCTTCCAAGAACATTGAAGCTTCGAAAGTTCGAAATAAAGATAAATTTGAAGTTTTAAATTTTTGAAGCCAGTAATAGTTAGTATGAGATAATGAGAATTTTCGTAGAAATTTGAATCTTCGAAAGTTCGAAATAAAGATAAATTTGAAGTATTAGATGTACGAAGCTAGAAAGAGTAAGTATGAAATACTGTGAATCTCCGAAGAAATTTGAATCTTCGAAAAAATTTGAATCTTCGAAGAAATTAAAATCTTCGTGAGTACGAAATAAAAATACATTGAAAGTTTTTGATGTACGAAAATAGCAAGAGTTAACTTGATTAAGTGTTACCTCTAAGAAGTTGGATCTTCCAAGAACATTGAAGCTTAGAAAGTTCGAAATAAAGATAAATTTGAAGTTTTAAATGTTTAAGCTAGTTAGAGTTAATATGATATACTGAGAATCTCCGAAGCAATTTGAATCTTCGAAGTAATTTGAATCTTCGAAGAAATTTGAATCTTCGAAGAAATTTGAATCTTCAAAGAAATTTGAATCTTCGAAGTAATTTGAATCTTCGAAGAAATTTGAATCTTCGAAGATATTTGAATCTTCGAAGCAATTTGAATATTCGAAGAAATTTGAATCTTCGAAGAAATGAGAATCTTCTAAGAAATTTGAATCTTCGAAGAAATTTGAATCTCCGAAGAAATTTGGATCTTCGAAGCAATTTGAATCTTCGAAGAAATTTGAATCTTCGAAGAAATTTGGATTTCGAAGCAATTTGAATCTTCGAAGAAATTTGAATCTTCGAAGAAATTTGGATTTCGAAGCAATTTGAATATTCGAAGAAATTTGAATCTTCGAAGCAATTTGAATATTCGAAGAAATTTGAATCTTCGTAGAAATTTGAATCTTCGTGTGTACGAAATAAAAATACATTGAAAGTATTTGATGAACGAAGAAGGCAAGAGTAAGCTGGATATAGTTTTACCTCGAAGAAGTTTGATCTTCCAAGAACATTGAAGCTTCGAAAGTTCGAAATAAAGATAAATTTGAAGTTTTAAATGTTTGAAGCCAGTAATAGTTAGTATGAGATAATGAGAATTTTCGTAGAAATTTGAATCTTCGAAAGTTCGAAATAAAGATAAATTTGAAGTATTAGATGTACGAAGCTAGAAAGAGTAAGTATGAAATACTGTGAATCTCCGAAGAAATTTGAATCTTCGAAAAAATTTGAATCTTCGAAGAAATTTAAATCTTCGTGAGTACGAAATAAAAATACATTGAAAGTTTTGATGTACGAAAATAGCAAGAGTTAACTTGATTAAGTGTAAGCTCTAAGAAGTTGGATCTTCCAAGAACATTGAAGCTTAGAAAGTTCGAAATAAAGATAAATTTGAAGTTTTAAATGTTTAAGCTAGTTAGAGTTAGTATGATATACTGAGAATCTCCGAAGATATTTGGATCTTCGAAGACATTTGAATCTTCGAAAGTTTGAAATAAAGATAAATTTGAAGTTTAAATGTTTGAAGCTAGTAAGAGTAAGTATGAGATACTGTGAATCTCTGAAGAAATTTGGATTTCGAAGCAATTTGAATCTTCGAAGTAATTTGAATCTTCGAGGCAATTTGAATCTTCGAAGAAATTTGAATCTTCGAAGAAATTTGAATCTTCGAAGCAATTTGAATGTTCGAAGAAATTTGAATCTTCGAAGAAATTAAAATCTTCTAAGAAATTTGAATCTTCGGAGAAAATAGAATCTCCGAATAAATTTGGATCTTCGAAGCAATTTGAATCTTCGAAGAAATTTGAATCTTCGAAGAAATTTGAATATTCGAAGAAATTTGAATCTTCGAAGAAATTAGAATCTTCTAAGAAATTTGAATCTTCGAAGCAATTTGAATCTTCGAAGAAATTTGAATCTTTGAAGAAATTTGGATTTCGAAAAAATTTGAATCTGCGAAGATATTTGAATCTTCGAAACAATTTGAATATTCGAAGAAATTTGAATCTTCGAAGAAATTTGTATCTTCGAAGAAATTTGAATCTTCGAAGAAATTTGAATCTTCGAAGATATTTGAATCTTCGAAGCAATTTGAATATTCGAAGAAATTTGAATCTTCGAAGATATTTGAATCTTCGAAACAATTTGAATATTCGAAGAAATTTGAATCTTCGAAGAAAATAGAATCTTCGAAGCAATTTGAATATTCGAAGAAATTTGGATTTCGAAGCAATTTAAATCTTCGAAGTAATTTGAATCTTCGAAGAAATTTGAATCTTAAAAGAAATTTGAATCTTCGAAGAAATTTGAATCTTCGAAGAATTTGAATCTTCGAAGAAATTTGAATCTTCGAAGAAATTTGAATCTTCGAAGATATTTGAATCTTCGAAGCAATTTGAATATTCGAAGAAATTTGAATCTTCGAAGATATTTGAATCTTCGAAACAATTTGAATATTCGAAGAAATTTGAATCTTCGAAGTAATTTGAATCTTCGAGGCAATTTGAATCTTCGAAGAAATTTGAATCTTCGAAGAAATTTGAATCTTCGAAGCAATTTGAATGTTCGAAGAAATTTGAATCTTCGAAGAAATTAAAATCTTCTAAGAAATTTGAATCTTCGGAGAAAATAGAATCTCCGAATAAATTTGGATCTTCGAAGCAATTTGAATCTTCGAAGAAATTTGAATCTTCGAAGAAATTTGAATATTCGAAGAAATTTGAATCTTCGAAGAAATTAGAATCTTCTAAGAAATTTGAATCTTCGAAGCAATTTGAATCTTCGAAGAAATTTGAATCTTTGAAGAAATTTGGATTTCGAAAAAATTTGAATCTGCGAAGATATTTGAATCTTCGAAACAATTTGAATATTCGAAGAAATTTGAATCTTCGAAGAAATTTGTATCTTCGAAGAAATTTGAATCTTCGAAGAAATTTGAATCTTCGAAGATATTTGAATCTTCGAAGCAATTTGAATATTCGAAGAAATTTGAATCTTCGAAGATATTTGAATCTTCGAAACAATTTGAATATTCGAAGAAATTTGAATCTTCGAAGAAAATAGAATCTTCGAAGCAATTTGAATATTCGAAGAAATTTGGATTTCGAAGCAATTTAAATCTTCGAAGTAATTTGAATCTTCGAAGAAATTTGAATCTTAAAAGAAATTTGAATCTTCGAAGAAATTTGAATCTTCGAAGAAATTTGAATCTTCGAAGAAATTTGAATCTTCGAAGAAATTTGAATCTTCGAAGATATTTGAATCTTCGAAGCAATTTGAATATTCGAAGAAATTTGAATCTTCGAAGATATTTGAATCTTCGAAACAATTTGAATATTCGAAGAAATTTGAATCTTCGAAGAAAATAGAATCTTCGAAGCAATTTGAATATTCGAAGCAATTTGAATCTTCGAAGAAATTAGAATCTTCGAAGCAATTTGAATCTTCGAAGAAATTTGAATCTTCTAAGAAATTTGAATCTTCGGAGAAAATAGAATCTCCGAAGAAATTTGGATCTTCGAAGCAATTTGAATCTATGAAGAAATTTGAATCTTCGAAGAAATTTGGATTTCGAAGCAATTTGAATCTTCGAAGTAATTTGAATCTTCGAAGAAATTTGAATCTTCGAAGAAATTTGAATCTTCGAAGAAATTTGAATTTTCGAAGAAATTTGAATCTTCGAAGAAATTTGAATCTTCGAAGATATTTGAATCTTAGAAACAATTTGAATATTCGAAGAAATTTGAATCTTCGAAGAAATTTGTATCTTCGAAGAAATTTGAATCTTCGAAGAAATTTGAATCTTCGAAGAAATTTGAATGTTCGAAGAAATTTGAATCTTCGAAGAAATTAAAATCTTCTAAGAAATTTGAATCTTCGGAGAAAATAGAATCTCCGAATAAATTTGGATCTTCGAAGCAATTTGAATCTTCGAAGAAATTTGAATCTTCGAAGAAATTTGGATTTCGAAGCAATTTGAATCTTCGAAGTAATTTGAATCTTCGAAGAAATTTGAATCTTCGAAGAAATTTGAATCTTCGAAGAAATTTGAATTTTCGAAGAAATTTGAATCTTCGAAGAAATTTGAATCTTCGAAGATATTTGAATCTTCGAAACAATTTGAATATTCGAAATAATTTGAATCTTCGAAGAAAATAGAATCTTCGAAGATATTTGAATATTCGAAGCAATTTGAATATTCGAAGAAATTTGAATCTTCGAAGAAATTAGAATCTTCTAAGAAATTTGAATCTTCGAAGAAATTTGAATCTCCGAAGAAATTTGGATCTTCGAAGCAATTTGAATATTCGAAGAAATTTGAATCTTCGTAGAAATTTGAATCTTCGTGAGTACGAAATAAAAATACATTGAAAGTATTTGATGAACGAAGAAGGCAAGAGTAAGCTGGATATAGTTTTATCTCGAAGAAGTTTGATCTTCCAAGAACATTGAAGCTTCGAAAGTTCGAAATAAAGATAAATTTGAAGTTTTAAATTTTTGAAGCCAGTAATAGTTAGTATGAGATAATGAGAATTTTCGTAGAAATTTGAGTCTTCGAAAGTTCGAAATAAAGATAAATTTGAAATATTAGATGTACGAAGCTAGAAAGAGTAAGTATGAAATACTGTGAATCTCCGAAGAAATTTGAATCTTCGAAAAAATTTGAATCTTCGAAGAAATTTAAATCTTCGTGAGTACGAAATAAAAATACATTGAAAGTTTTTGATGTACGAAAATAGCAAGAGTTAACTTGATTAAGTGTTACCTCGAAGAAGTTGGATCTTCCAAGAACATTGAAGCTTAGAAAGTTCGAAATAAAGATAAATTTGAAGTTTTTAATGTTTAAGCTAGTTAGAGTTAGTATGATATACTGAGAATCTCCGAAGAAATTTGGATCTTCGAAGACATTTGAATCTTCGAAAGTTCGAAATAAAAATACATTGAAAGTATTTGATGAACGAAGAAGGCAAGAGTAAGCTGGATATAGTGTTACCTCGAAGAAGTTCGATCTTCCAAGAACATTGAGGTTCGAAAGTTCGAAAAAAAGATAAATTTGAAGTTTTTAATGTTTGAAGCTAGTTAGAGTTAGAATGAGATACTGAGAATTTTCGTAGAAATTTGGATCTTCGAAGCAATTTGAATCTTCGAAAGTTCGAAATAAAGATAAATTTGAAGTTTTAAATGTTTGAAGCTAGTAAGAGTAAGTATGAGATACCGTGAATCTCTGAAGAAATTTGGATTTCGAAGCAATTTGAATCTTCGAAGTAATTTGAATCTTCGAAGAAATTTGAATCTTCGAAGAAATTTGAATCTTCAAAGAAATTTGAATCTTCGAAGTAATTTGAATCTTCGAAGAAATTTGAATCTTCGAAGATATTTGAATCTTCGAAGCAATTTGAATATTCGAAGAAATTTGAATCTTCGAAGAAATGAGAATCTTCTAAGAAATTTGAATCTTCGAAGAAATTTGAATCTCCGAAGAAATTTGGATCTTCGAAGCAATTTGAATCTTCGAGGAAATTTGAATCTTCGAAGAAATTTGGATTTCGAAGCAATTTGAATATTCGAAGAAATTTGAATCTTCGAAGCAATTTGAATATTCGAAGAAATTTGAATCTTCGTAGAAATTTGAATCTTCGTGAGTACGAAATAAAAATACATTGAAAGTATTTGATGAACGAAGAAGGCAAGAGTAAGCTGGATATAGTTTTACCTCGAAGAAGTTTGATCTTCCAAGAACATTGAAGCTTCGAAAGTTCGAAATAAAGATAAATTTGAAGTTTTAAATGTTTGAAGCCAGTAATAGTTAGTATGAGATAATGAGAATTTTCGTAGAAATTTGAATCTTCGAAAGTTCGAAATAAAGATAAATTTGAAGTATTAGATGTACGAAGCTAGAAAGAGTAAGTATGAAATACTGTGAATCTCCGAAGAAATTTGAATCTTCGAAAAAATTTGAATCTTCGAAGAAATTTAAATCTTCGTGAGTACGAAATAAAAATACATTGAAAGTTTTTGATGTACGAAAATAGCAAGAGTTAACTTGATTAAGTGTTACCTCTAAGAAGTTGGATCTTCCAAGAACATTGAAGCTTAGAAAGTTCGAAATAAAGATAAATTTGAAGTTTTAAATGTTTAAGCTAGTTAGAGTTAGTATGATATACTGAGAATCTCCGAAGCAATTTGAATCTTCGAAGTAATTTGAATCTTCGAAGAAATTTGAATCTTCGAAGAAATTTGAATCTTCAAAGAAATTTGAATCTTCGAAGTAATTTGAATCTTCGAAGAAATTTGAATCTTCGAAGATATTTGAATCTTCGAAGCAATTTGAATATTCGAAAGAAATTTGAATCTTCGAAGAAATGAGAATCTTCTAAGAAATTTGAATCTTCGAAGAAATTTGAATCTCCGAAGAAATTTGGATCTTCGAAGCAATTTGAATCTTCGAAGAAATTTGAATCTTCGAAGAAATTTGGATTTCGAAGCAATTTGAATCTTCTAAGAAATTTGAATCTTCGAAGAAATTTGGATTTCGAAGCAATTTGAATATTCGAAGAAATTTGAATCTTCGAAGCAATTTGAATATTCGAAGAAATTTGAATCTTCGTAGAAATTTGAATCTTCGTGTGTACGAAATAAAAATACATTGAAAGTATTTGATGAACGAAGAAGGCAAGAGTAAGCTGGATATAGTTTTACCTCGAAGAAGTTTGATCTTCCAAGAACATTGAAGCTTCGAAAGTTCGAAATAAAGATAAATTTGAAGTTTTAAATGTTTGAAGCCAGTAATAGTTAGTATGAGATAATGAGAATTTTCGTAGAAATTTGAATCTTCGAAAGTTCGAAATAAAGATAAATTTGAAGTATTAGATGTACGAAGCTTGAAAGAGTAAGTATGAAATACTGTGAATCTCCGAAGAAATTTGAATCTTCGAAAAAATTTGAATCTTCGAAGAAATTTAAATCTTCGTGAGTACGAAATAAAAATACATTGAAAGTTTTTGATGTACGAAAATAGCAAGAGTTAACTTGATTAAGTGTAAGCTCTAAGAAGTTGGATCTTCCAAGAACATTGAAGCTTAGAAAGTTCGAAATAAAGATAAATTTGAAGTTTAAATGTTTAAGCTAGTTAGAGTTAGTATGATATACTGAGAATCTCCGAAGAAATTTGGATCTTCGAAGACATTTGAATCTTCGAAAGTTTGAAATAAAGATAAATTTGAAGTTTAAATGTTTGAAGCTAGTAAGAGTAAGTATGAGATACTGTGAATCAATGAAGAAATTTGGATTTCGAAGCAATTTGAATCTTCGAAGTAATTTGAATCTTCGAGGCAATTTGAATCTTCGAAGAAATTTGAATCTTCGAAGAAATTTGAATCTTCGAAGCAATTTGAATGTTCGAAGAAATTTGAATCTTCGAAGAAATTAAAATCTTCTAAGAAATTTGAATCTTCGGAGAAAATAGAATCTCCGAATAAATTTGGATCTTCGAAGCAATTTGAATCTTCGAAGAAATTTGAATCTTCGAAGAAATTTGAATATTCGAAGAAATTTGAATCTTCGAAGAAATTTGAATCTTCGAAGCAATTTGAATCTTCGAAGAAATTTGAATCTTCGAAGAAATTTGGATTTCGAAGAAATTTGAATCTTCGAAGATATTTGAATCTTCGAAACAATTTGAATATTCGAAGAAATTTGAATCTTCGAAGAAATTTGTATCTTCGAAGAAATTTGAATCTTCGAAGAAATTTGAATCTTCGAAGATATTTGAATCTTCGAAGCAATTTGAATATTCGAAGAAATTTGAATCTTCGAAGATATTTGAATCTTCGAAACAATTTGAATATTCGAAGAAATTTGAATCTTCGAAGAAAATAGAATCTTCGAAGCAATTTGAATATTCGAAGAAATTTGGATTTCGAAGCAATTTAAATTTTCGAAGTAATTTGAATCTTCGAAGATATTTGAATCTTCGAAGCAATTTGAATATTCGAAGAAATTTGAATCTTCGAAGATATTTGAATCTTCGAAACAATTTGAATATTCGAAGAAATTTGAATCTTCGAAGAAAATAGAATCTTCGAAGCAATTTGAATATTCGAAGCAATTTGAATCTTCGAAGAAATTAGAATCTTCGAAGCATTTTGAATCTTCGAAGAAATTTGAATCTTCTAAGAAATTTGAATCTTCGGAGAAAATAGAATCTCCGAAGAAATTTGGATCTTCGAAGCAATTTGAATCTACGAAGAAATTTGAATCTTCGAAGAAATTTGGATTTCGAAGCAATTTGAATCTTCGAAGTAATTTGAATCTTCGAAGAAATTTGAATCTTCGAAGAAATTTGAATCTTCGAAGAAATTTGAATTTTCGAAGAAATTTGAATCTTCGAAGAAATTTGAATCTTCGAAGATATTTGAATCTTCGAAACAATTTGAATATTCGAAGAAATTTGAATCTTCGAAGAAGTTTGTATCTTCGAAGAAATTTGAATCTTCGAAGAAATTTGAATCTTCGAAGCAATTTGAATCTTCGAAGAAATTTGAATCTTCTAAGAAATTTGAATCTTCGGAGAAAATAGAATCTCCGAATAAATTTGGATCTTCGAAGCAATTTGAATCTTCGAAGAAATTTGAATCTTCGAAGAAATTTGGATTTCGAAGCAATTTGAATCTTCGAAGTAATTTGAATCTTCGAAGAAATTTGAATCTTCGAAGAAATTTGAATCTTCGAAGAAATTTGAATTTTCGAAGAAATTTGAATCTTCGAAGAAATTTGAATCTTCGAAGATATTTGAATCTTCGAAACAATTTGAATATTCGAAGAAATTTGAATCTTCGAAGAAATTTGTATCTTCGAAGAAATTTGAATCTTCGAAGAAATTTGAATCTTCGAAGATATTTGAATCTTCGAGGCAATTTGAATATTCGAAGAAATTTGAATCTTCGAAGAAATTAGAATCTTCTAAGAAATTTGAATCTTCGAAGAAATTTGAATCTCCGAAGAAATTTGGATCTTCGAAGCAATTTGAATCTTCGAAGAAATTTGAATCTTCGAAGAAATTTGGATTTCGAAGCAATTTGAATCTTCGAAGTAATTTGAATCTTCGAAGAAATTTGAATCTTCGAAGAAATTTGAATTTTCGAAGAAATTTGAATCTTCGAAGAAATTTGAATCTTCGAAGAAATTTGGATTTCGAAGCAATTTGAATCTTCGAAGTAATTTGAATCTTCGAAGAAATTTGAATCTTCGAAGAAATTTGAATCTTCGAAGAAATTTGAATTTCGAAGAAATTTGAATCTTCGAAGATATTTGAATCTTCGAAGAAATTTGAATCTTCGAAGAAATTTGAATCTTCGAAGATATTTGAATCTTCGAAACAATTTGAATATTCGAAGAAATTTGAATCTTCGAAGAAATTTGTATCTTCGAAGAAATTTGAATCTTCGAAGAAATTTGAATCTTCGAAGATATTTGAATCTTCGAAGAAATTTGGATTTCGAAGCAATTTGAATCTTCGAAGTAATTTGAATCTTCGAAGAAATTTGAATCTTAAAAGAAATTTGAATCTTCGAAGAAATTTGAATCTTCGAAGAAATTTGTATCTTCGAAGAAATTGAATCTTCGAAGAAATTTGAATCTTCGAAGATATTTGAATCTTCGAAGCAATTTGAATATTCGAAGAAATTTGAATCTTCGAAGAAATTTGAATCTCCGAAGAAATTTGGATCTTCGAAGCAATTTGAATCTTCGAAGAAATTGAATCTTCGAAGAAATTTGGATTTCGAAGCAATTTGAATATTCGAAGAAATTTGAATCTTCGAAGCAATTTGAATATTCGAAGAAATTTGAATCTTCGTAGAAATTTGAATCTTCGTGAGTACGAAATAAAAATACATTGAAAGTATTTGATGAACGAAGAAGGCAAGAGTAAGCTTGATATAGTTTTACCTCGAAGAAGTTTGATCTTCCAAGAACATTGAAGCTTCGAAAGATCGAAATAAAGATAAATTTGAAGTTTTAAATGTTTGAAGCCAGTAATAGTTAGTATGAGATAATGAGAATTTTCGTAGAAATTTGAATCTTCGAAAGTTCGAAATAAAGATAAATTTGAAGTATTAGATGTACGAAGCTAGAAAGAGTAAGTATGAAATACTGTGAATCTCCGAAAAATTTGAATCTTCGAAAAAATTTGAATCTTCGAAGAATTTTGAATCTTCGAAGAAATTTGAATCTTCGAAGATATTTGAATCTTCGAAGCAATTTGAATATTCGAAGAAATTTGAATCTTCGAAGAAATTAGAATCTTCGAAGCAATTTGAATCTTCGAAGAAATTTGAATCTTGGAAGAAATTAGAATCTTCGAAGCAATTTGAATCTTCGAAGAAATTTGAATCTTGGAAGAAATTTGAATCTTCGAAGTAATTAGAATATTCGAAGTAATTTGAATCTTCGGAGAAATTTGGATTTCGAAGCAATTTGAATCTTCGAAGAAATTAGAATCTTCGAAGCAATTTGAATCTTCGAAGAAATTTGAATCTTCTAAGAAATTTGAATCTTCGGAGAAAATAGAATCTCCGAAGAAATTTGGATTTCGAAGCAATTTGAATCTTCGAAGTAATTTGAATCTTCGAAGAAATTTGAATCTTCGAAGAAATTTGAATCTTCGAAGAAATTTGAATTTTCGAAGAAATTTGAATCTTCGAAGAAATTTGAATCTTCGAAGATATTTGAATCTTCGAAACAATTTGAATATTCGAAGAAATTTGAATCTTCGAAGAAATTTGTATCTTCGAAGAAATTTGAATCTTCGAAGAAATTTGAATCTTCGAAGATATTTGAATCTTCGAGGCAATTTGAATATTCGAAGAAATTTGAATCTTCGAAGAAATTAGAATCTTCTAAGAAATTTGAATCTTCGAAGAAATTTGAATCTCCGAAGAAATTTGGATCTTCGAAGCAATTTGAATCTTCGAAGAAATTTGAATCTTCGAAGAAATTTGGATTTCGAAGCAATTTGAATCTTCGAAGTAATTTGAATCTTCGAAGAAATTTGAATCTTAAAAGAAATTTGAATCTTCGAAGAAATTTGGATTTTCGAATCAATTTGAATCTTCGAAGAAATTTGAATCTTCGAAGAAATTTGGATTTCGAAGCAATTTGAATCTTCGAAGTAATTTGAATCTTCGAAGAAATTTGAATCTTCGAAGAAATTTGAATTTCGAAGAAATTTGAATCTTCGAAGAAATTTGAATCTTCGAAGATATTTGAATCTTCGAAACAATTTGAATATTCGAAGAAATTTGAATCTTCGAAGAAAATAGAATCTTCGAAGAAATTTGGATTTCGAAGCAATTTGAATCTTCGAAGAAATTAGAATCTTCGAAGCAATTTGAATCTTCGAAGAAATTTGAATCTTCTAAGAAATTTGAATCTTCGGAGAAAATAGAATCTCCGAAGAAATTTGGATCTTCGAAGCAATTTGAATCTTCGAAGAAATTTGAATCTTCGAAGAAATTTGAATCTTCGAAACAATTTGAATATTCAAAGAAATTTGAATCTTCGAAGAAATTTGAATCTTCGAAGAAATTTGTATCTTCGAAGCAATTTGAATCTTCGAAGAAATTTGAATCTTCGAAGCAATTTGAATCTTCGAAGAAATTTGAATCTTCTAAGAAATTTGGATTTCGAAGCAATTTGAATCTTCGAAGTAATTTGAATCTTCGAAGAAATTTGAATCTTCGAAAAAATTTGAATCTTCGAAGCAATTTGAATATTCGAAGAAATTTGAATCTTCGAAGAAATTAGAATCTTCTAAGAAATTTGAATCTTCGAAGAAATTTGAATCTCCGAAGAAATTTGGATCTTCGAAGCAATTTGAATCTTCGAAGAAATTTGAATCTTCGAAGAAATTTGGATTTCGAAGCAATTTGAATCTTCGAAGTAATTTGTATCTTCGAAGAAATTTGAATCTTCGAAGAAATTTGTATCTTCGAAGCAATTTGAATCTTCGAAGAAATTTGAATCTTCGAAGAAATTTGAATCTTAAAAGAAATTTGGATTTCGAAGCAATTTGAATCTTCGAAGAAATTTGGATCTTCGAATCAATTTGAATCTTCGAAGAAATTTGAATCTTCGAAGAAATTTGAATCTTCGAAGAAATTTGAATTTTCGAAGAAATTTGAATCGTCGAAGAAATTTGAATCTTCGAAGTAATTTGAATCTTCGAAGATATTTGAATCTTCGAAGCAATCTGAATCTTCGAAGAAATTTGAATCTTAAAAGAAATTTGGATTTCGAAGCAATTTGAATCTTCGAAGAAATTTGGATCTTCGAAGCAATTTGAATCTTCGAAGAAATTTGAATCTTCGAAGAAATTTGGATTTCGAAGCAATTTGAATCTTCGAAGTAATTTGAATCTTCGAAGAAATTTGAATCTTCGAAGAAATTTGAATCTTCGAAGCAATTTGAATATTCGAAGAAATTTGAATCTTCGAAGAAATTAGAATCTTCTAAGAAATTTGAATCTTCGAAGAAATTTGAATCTCCGAAGAAATTTGGTTCTTCGAAGCAATTTGAATCTTCGAAGAAATTTGAATCTTCGAAGAAATTTGGATTTCGAAGCAATTTGAATCTTCGAAGTAATTTGAATCTTCGAAGAAATTTGAATCTTAAAAGAAATTTGAATCTTCGAAGAAATTTGGATCTTCGAAGCAATTTGAATCTTCGAAGAAATTTGAATCTTCGAAGAAATTTGGATTTCGAAGCAATTCGAATCTTCGAAGTAATTTGAATCTTCGAAGAAATTTGAATCTTCGAAGATATTTGAATATTCGAAGAAATTTGAATCTTCGAAGAAATTAGAATCTTCTAAGAAATTTGAATCTTCGAAGAAATTTGAATCTTCGAAGAAATTTGAATCTCCGAAGAAATTTGGATCTTCGAAGCAATTTGAATCTTCGAAGAAATTTGAATCTTCGAAGAAATTTGGATTTCGAAGCAATTTGAATCTTCGAAGTAATTTGAATCTTCGAAGAAATTTGAATTTTCGAAGAAATTTGAATCTTCGAAGAAATTTAGATCTTCGAAGCAATTTGAATCTTCGAAGAAATTTGAATCTTCGAAGAAATTTGGATTTCGAAGCAATTTGTATCTTCGAAGAAATTTGAATCTTCGAAGAAATTTGAATCTTCGAAGAAATTTGAATCTTCGAAGCAATTTGAATATTCGAAGAAATTTGAATCTTCGAAGAAATTAGAATCTTCTAAGAAATTTGAATCTTCGAAGAAATTTGAATCTCCGAAGAAATTTGGATCTTCGAAGAAATTTGGATTTCGAAGCAATTTGAATCTTCGAAGTAATTTGAATCTTCGCAGAAATTTGAATCTTCGAAGAAATTTGAATCTTCGAAGAAATTTAAATTTTCGAAGAAATTTGAATCTTCGAAGAAATTTGAATCTTCGAAGATATTTGAATCTTCGAAACAATTTGAATATTCGAAGAAATTTGAATCTTCGAAGAAATTTGTATCTTCGAAGAAATTTGAATCTTCGAAGAAATTTGAATCTTCGAAGATATTTGAATATTCGAAGCAATTTGAATATTCGAAGAAATTTGAATCTTCGAAGAAATTAGAATCTTCTAAGAAATTTGAATCTTCGAAGAAATTTGAATCTCCCAAGAAATTTGGATCTTCGAAGAAATTTGGATTTCGAAGCAATTTGAATCTTCGAAGAAATTTGAATCTTCGAAGAAATTTGGATTTCGAAGCAATTTGAATCTTCGAAGTAAATTGAATCTTCGAGGAAATTTGAATCTTATAGGAATTTTGAATCTTCGAAGAAATTTGGATCTTCGAAGCAATTTGAATCTTCGAAGAAATTTGAATCTTCGAAGAAATTTGAATATTCGAAGAAATTTGAATCTTCGAAGAAATTAGAATCTTCTAAGAAATTTGAATTTTCGAAGAAATTTGAATCTTCGAAGAAATTTGAATTTTCGAAGAAATTTGAATCTTCGAAGAAATTTGAATCTTCGAAGATATTTGAATCTTCGAAACAATTTGAATATTCGAAGAAATTTGAATCTTCGAAGAAATTTGAGTCTTCGAAGAAATTTGAATCTTCGAAGATATCTGAATCTTCGAAGCAATTTGAATATTCGAAGAAATTTGAATCTTCGAAGAAATTTGGATCTTCGAAGCAATTTGAATCTTCGAAGAAATTTGAATCTTCGAAGAAATTTGAATATTCGAAGAAATTTGAATCTTCGAAGAAATTAGAATCTTCTAAGAAATTTGAATCTTCGAAGAAATTTGAATCTTCGAAGAAATTGAATTTTCGAAGAAATTTGAATCTTCGAAGAAATTTGAATCTTCGAAGATATTTGAATCTTCGAAACAATTTGAATATTCGAAGAAATTTGAATCTTCGAAGAAATTTGAGTCTTCGAAGAAATTTGAATCTTCGAAGATATCTGAATCTTCGAAGCAATTTGAATATTCGAAGAAATTTGAATCTTCGAAGAAATTAGAATCTTCTAAGAAATTTGAATCTTCGAAGAAATTTGAATCTCCGAAGAAATTTGGATCTTCGAAGCAATTTGAATCTTCGAAGAAATTTGAATCTTCGAAGAAATTTGGATTTCGAAGCAATTTGAATCTTCGAAGAAATTTGAATCTTCGAAGAAATTTGGATTTTGAAGCAATTTGAATCTTCGAAGTAATTTGAATCTTCGAAGAAATTTGAATCTTCGAAGAAATTTGAATCTTCGAAGAAATTTGAATTTCGAAGAAATTTGAATCTTCGAAGAAATTTGAATCTTCGAAGATATTTAAATCTTCGAAACAATTTGAATATTCGAAGAAATTTGAATCTTCGAAGAAATTTGTATCTTCGAAGAAATTTGAATCTTCGAAGAAATTTGAATCTTCGAAGAAATTTGAATCTTCGAAGCAATTTGAATATTCGAAGAAATTTGAATCTTCGAAGAAATTAGAATCTTCTAAGAAATTTGAATCTTCGAAGAAATTTGAATCTCCGAAGAAATTTGGATCTTCGAAGAAATTTGGATTTCGAAGCAATTTGAATCTTCGAAGAAATTTGAATCTTCGAAGAAATTTGGATTCGAAGCAATTTGAATCTTCGAAGTAATTTGAATCTTCGAAGAAATTTGAATCTTCGAAGAAATTTGAATCTTCGAAGAAATTTGAATCTTCGAAGAAATTTGAGTCTTCGAAGAAATTTGAATCTTCGAAGATATCTGAATCTTCGAAGCAATTTGAATATTCGAAGAAATTTGAATCTTCGAAGAAATTTGAATATTCGAAGAAATTTGAATCTTCGAAGAAATTAGAATCTTCTAAGAAATTTGAATCTTCGAAGAAATTTGAATCTTCGAAGAAATTTGAATTTTCGAAGAAATTTGAATCTTCGAAGAAATTTGAATCTTCGAAGATATTTGAATCTTCGAAACAATTTGAATATTCGAAGAAATTTGAATCTTCGAAGATATTTGAATCTTCGAAACAATTTGAATATTCGAAGAAATTTGAATCTTCGAAGAAATTTGAGTCTTCGAAGAAATTTGAATCTTCGAAGATATCTGAATCTTCGAAGCAATTTGAATATTCGAAGAAATTTGAATCTTCGAAGAAATTAGAATCTTCTAAGAAATTTGAATCTTCGAAGAAATTTGAATCTTCGAAGAAATTTGGATTTTCGAAGAAATTTGAATCTTCGAAGAAATTTGAATCTTCGAAGAAATTTGGATTTCGAAGCAATTTGAATCTTCGAAGAAATTTGAATCTTCGAAGAAATTTGGATTTTGAAGCAATTTGAATCTTCGAAGTAATTTGAATCTTCGAAGAAATTTGAATCTTCGAAGAAATTTGAATCTTCGAAGAAATTTGAATTTTCGAAGAAATTTGAATCTTCGAAGAAATTTGAATCTTCGAAGAAATTTGTATCTTCGAAGAAATTTGAATCTTCGAAGAAATTTGAATCTTCGAAGAAATTTGAATCTTCGAAGCAATTTGAATATTCGAAGAAATTTGAATCTTCGAAGAAATTAGAATCTTCTAAGAAATTTGAATCTTCGAAGAAATTTGAATCTCCGAAGAAATTTGGATCTTCGAAGAAATTTGGATTTCGAAGCAATTTGAATCTTCGAAGAAATTTGAATCTTCGAAGAAATTTGGATTTCGAAGCAATTTGAATCTTCGAAGTAATTTGAATCTTCGAAGAAATTTGAATCTTCGAAGAAATTTGAATCTTCGAAGAAATTTGAATCTTCGAAGAAATTTGAATTTTCGAAGAAATTTGAATCTTAAAAGAAATTTGAATCTTCGAAGAAATTTGGATCTTCGAAGCAATTTGAATCTTCGAAGAAATTTGAATCTTCGAAGAAATTTGGATTTCGAAGCAATTTGAATCTTCGAAGTAATTTGAATCTTCGAAGAAATTTGGATTTCGAAGCAATTTGAATCTTCGAAGTAATTGAATCTTCGAAGAAATTTGAATCTTCGAAGATATTGAATATTCGAAGAAATTTGAATCTTCGAAGAAATTAGAATCTTCTAAGAAATTTGAATCTTCGAAGAAATTTGAATCTTCGAAGATATCTGAATCTCCGAAGAAATTTGGATCTTCGAATCAATTTGAATCTTCGAAGAAATTTGAATCTTCGAAGAAATTTGGATTTCGAAGCAATTTGAATCTTCGAAGTAATTTGAATCTTCTAAGAAATTTGAATCTTCGGAGAAAATAGAATCTCCGAAGAAATTTGGATCTTCGAAGCAATTTGAATCTTCGAAGAAATTTGAATCTTCGAAGAAATTTGGATTTCGAAGCAATTTGAATCTTCGAAGAAATTTGAATCTTCGAAGAAATTTGCTTTGAAGCAATTTGAAATCTTCGAAGTAATTTGAATCTTCGAAGAAATTTGAATCTTCGAAGAAATTGAATCTTCGAAGAAATTTGAATTTCGAAGAAATTTGAATCTTCGAAGAAATTTGAATCTTCGAAGAAATTTGAATCTTCGAAGAAATTTGAATTTTCGAAGAAATTTGAATCTTCGAAGAAATTTGAATCTTCGAAGATATTTGAATCTTCGAAACAATTTGAATATTCGAAGAAATTTGAATCTTCGAAGAAATTTGTATCTCGAAGAAATTTGAATCTTCGAAGAAATTTGAATCTTCGAAGAAATTTGAATCTTCGAAGCAATTGAATATTCGAAGAAATTTGAATCTCGAAGAAATTTGGATTTCGAAGCAATTTGAATCTTCGAAGAAATTTGAATCTTCGAAGAAATTTGGATTTCGAAGCAATTGAATCTTCGAAGTAATTTGAATCTTCGAAGAAATTTGAATCTTCGAAGAAATAGAATCTTCGAAGAAATTTGGATTTCGAAGCAATTTGAATCTTCGAAGAATTAGAATCTTCGAAGCAATTTGAAATCTTCGAAGAAATTTGAATCTTCTAAGTAATTTGAATCTTAGAGAAAATAGAATCTTCGAAGAAATTTTGAATCTTCGAAGAAATTGTGTATCTTCGAAGCAATTTGAATCTTCCGATAGAAATTTGAATCTTCGAAGAAATTTGAATTTTCGAAGGAATTTGAATCTTCGAAGATATTTGAATCTTCGAAACAATTTGAATCTTCGAAGAAATTTGAATCTTCGAAGAAAATCTTCGAAGAAATTTGATTTCGAAGAATTTGAATCTTCGAAGAATTATAATCTTTCGAAGCAATTTGAATCTTCGAATAAATTTGAATCTTCGAAGAATTTGAATCTTCGAAAAATAAATCTCGAAGAATTTGATCTTCGAAGAAATTTGAATCTTCGAGAATTTGAATCTTCGAGAAATTTGAATCTTCGAAGAAATTTGAATCTTCGAAGAAATTTGAATCTTCGAAAATTTGAATCTTCGAAGAAATTTAATCTTCGAAGAATTTGAATCTTCGAAGAAATTTGAATCTTCGAAGAAATTTGATCTTCGAAGAAATTTGAATCTTCGAAGAAATTTGAATCTTCGAAGCATTTGAATCTTCGAAAAATTAAATCTTCGAAGAAATTTGAATCTTCGGAAATTGAATCTTCGAAGAAATTTGAATCTTCGAAGAATTTGATCTTCGACAATTTGAATCTTCGAAGAATTTGAATCTTCGAAGAAATTTGAATTTCGAAGAAATTTGAATCTTCGAAGAAATTTGAATCTTCGAAGATATTTGAATCTTCGAACAATTTGAATCTATTCGAATAAATTTGAATCTTCGAAGAAAATAGAATCTTCGAAGAAATTTGGAATTTCGAAGCAATTTGAATCTTCGAAGAAATTTGAATCTTCGAAGCAATTTGAATCTTCGAAGAAATTTGAATCTTCGAAGAATTTGAATCTTCGAAGAATTTGAATCTCGAAGAAATTTGATCTTCGAAGAATTTGAATCTTCGAAGAAATTTGAATCTTCGAAGAATTTGAATCTTCGAAGAAATTTGAATCTTCGAGAATTTGAATCTTCGAAGAAATTTGAATCTTCGAAGAAATTTGAATCTTCGAAGCAATTTGAATTTCGAAGAAATTTGAATCTTCGAAGAAATTTGATCTTCGAAGAAATTTGAATCTTCGAAGAAATTTGTATCTTCGAAGCATTTGAATCTTCGAAGAAATTTGAATCTTCGAAGAAATTTGAATCTTCGAAGAAATTTGATTTCGAAGCAATTTGAATCTTCGAAGAATTTGGATCTTCGAATCAATTTGAATCTTCGAAGAAATTTGAATCTTCGAAGAAATTTGAATCTTCGAAGAAATTTGAATTTTCGAAGAAATTTGAATCGTTCGAAATTTGAATCTTCGAAGAATTTGATCTTCGAAGATATTTGAATCTTCGAATCAATTGAATCTTCGAAGAAATTTGAATCTTAAAAATTTGGATTTCGAAGCATTTGAATCTTCGAAGAAATTAGAATCTTCGAAGAATTTGAATCTTCGAAGAATTTGAATTTCGAAGAATTTGAATCTTCGGAAGAAATAGAATCTCCGAAGAAATTTGGATCTTCGAAGCAATTTGAATCTTCGAAGAAATTTGAATCTCGAAGAATTTGGATTTCGAAGCAATTTGAATCTTCGAGTAATTTGAATCTTCGAAGAAATTTGAATCTTCGAAGAAATTTGAATCTTCGAAGAAATTTGAATCTTCGAAGCAATTTGAATATTCGAAGAAATTTGAATCTTCGAAGAAATTAGAAATCTTCTAAGAATTTGAATCTTCGAAGAATTTGAATCTCCGAAGAAATTTGGATCTTCGACAATTTGAATCTTCGAAGAAATTTGAATCTTCGAAGAAATTTGGATTTCGAAGCAATTTGAATCTTCGAAGTAATTTGAATCTTCGAAGAAATTTGAATCTTCTAAGAATTTGAATCTTCGAAGAAATTTGAATCTCGAAGAATTTGAATCTTCGAAGAAATTGAATCTTCGAGAAATTTGATTTCGAGCAATTTGATCTTCGAAGTATTTGAATCTTCGAAGAAATTTGAATCTTCGAAGATAATTTGAATCTTCGACGAAATTTGATCTTCGAAGAAATTTGAATCTTCGAGAAATAGAATCTCCGAAGAAATTTGGATCTTCGAAGAATTTGAATCTTCGAGAATTTGAATCTTCGAAGAATTTGGATTTCGAAGCAATTGAATCTTCGAAGTAATTTGAATCTTCGCAGAATTTGAATCTTCGAAGAATTTGAATCTTCGAAGAATTTAATTTCGAAGAAATTGAATCTTCGAAGAAATTTGAATCTTCGAAGATATTTGAATCTTCGAAGACAATTTGAATATTCGAAGAAATTTGAATCTTCGAAGAAATTTGAATCTTCGAAGAATTTGAATCTTCGAAGAAATTTGAATCTTCGAAGATTTGAATCTTCGAAAAATTTGAATATTCGAAGAAATTTGAATCTTCGAAGAAATTTGATCTTCGAAGAATTTGAATCTTCGAAGAAATTTGAATCTTCGAAGATTTGAATCTTCGAAGCATTTGAATATTCGAAGAATTTGAATCTTCGAAGAATTGAATCTTCTAAGAAATTTGAATCTTCGAAGAAATTTGAATCTCGAAGAAATTTGGATCTTCGAAGCTTTGAATCTTCGAAGAATTTGAATCTTCGAAAATTTGGAATTTCGAAGAATTTGAATCTTCGAAGAAATTTGAATCTTCGAAGAAATTTGATTTTGAAGCAATTTGAATCTTCGAAGTAATTTGAATCTTCGAAGAAATTTGAATCTTCGAAGAAATTTGAATCTTCGAAGAAATTTGAATCTTCGAAGAATTTGAATCTTCGAAAAATTTGAATCTTCGAAGAATTTTTGAATCTTCGAAACAATTTGAATATTCGAAGATTTGAATCTTCCGAAGAAATTTGGATCTTCGAAGAAATTTGAATCTTCGAAGAAATTTGAATCTTCGAAGAAATTTGAATCTTCGAAGCAATTTGAATATTCGAAGAAATTTGAATCTTCGAAGAAATTAGAATCTTCGAAGAAATTTGAATCTTCGAAGAAATTTGAATCTCGAAGAAATTTGGATCTTCGAAGAATTTGATTTCGAAGAATTTGAATCTTCGAAGAATTTGAATCTTCGAAGAAATTTGAATCTTCGAAGCAATTGAATCTTCGAAGAATTTGATCTTCGAAGAAATTTGAATCTTCGAAGAAATTTGAATCTTCGAAATTTGAATCTTCGAAGAAATTTGAATTTCGAAGAAATTTGAATCTTCGAAGAATTTGAATCTTCGAAGAAATTTGAATCTTCGAAGAAATTTGAATTTCGAAGCATTTGAATCTTCGAAAATTTGAATCTTCGAAGAATTTGAATCTTCGAAGATATTTGAATCTTCGAAGAATTTGAATCTTCAAGAAATTTGAATCTTCGAAGAAATTTGAATCTCCGAAGAAATTTGGAATCTTCGAAGAAATTTGGCTTCGAAGCAAATTTGAATCTTCGAAGAAATTTGAATCTTCGAAGAAATTTGATTTCGAAGCAATTTGAATCTTCGAAGTAATTTGAATCTTCGAAGAATTTGAATCTTCGAAAAATTTGAAACTTCGAAGAATTTGAATCTTCGAAGAAATTTGAATTTTCGAAGAAATTTGAATCTTCGAAGAATTTGAATCTTCGAAGATATTTGAATCTTCGAAATTTGAATATTCGAAAAATTTGAATCTTCGAAGAATTTGTATCTTCGAAGAAATTTGAATCTTCGAAGAAATTTGAATCTTCGAAAATTTGAATCTTCGAAGCAATTTGAATATTCGAAGAAATTTGAATCTTCGAAGAAATTTGAATCTTCGAAGCAATTTGAATATTCGAAGAAATTTGAATCTCCGAAGAAATTTGGATCTTCGAAGCAATTTGAATCTTCGAAGAAATTTGAATCTTCGAAGAAATTTGGATTTCGAAGCAATTTGAATCTTCGAAGTAATTTGAATCTTCGAAGAATTTGATTTCGAAGAATTTGAATCTTCGAAGAAATTTGAATCTTCGAAGAAATTTGAATTTCGAAGAATTTGAATCTTCGAAGAATTTGAATCTTCGAAGAAATTTGAATCTTCGAAGAAATTTGAATCTTCGAAGAAATTTGAATCTTCGAAGAAATTTGAATCTTTCGAAGAAATTTGAATCTTCGAAGAATTGAATCTTCGAAGAATTTAATCTTCGAAGAAATTTGAATCTTCGAAAAATTTGAATCTTCGAAAATTTGATCTTCGAAGAAATTTGAATCTTCGAAGAATTTGAATCTTCGAAGAAATTTGAATCTTCGAAGCAATTTGAATATTCGAAGAATTTGAATCTTCGAAGAAATTTGAATCTTCGAAGAATTGAATCTTCGAAGAAATTTGAATCTTCGAAGAAATTTGATCTTCGAAGCAATTTGAATCTTCGAAGAATTTGAATCTTCGAAGAAATTTGTATCTTCGAAGAAATTTGAATCTTCGAAGAATTTGAATCTTCGAAGAATTTGAATCTTCGAAAATTTGATATTCGAAGAAATTTGAATCTCGAAGAAATTTAATCTTCTAAGAATTTGAATCTTCGAAAAATTTGAATCTCCGAAGAATTTGGATCTTCGAAGAATTTGATTTCGAAGCAATTTGAATCTTCGAAGAAATTTGAATCTTCGAAGAAATTTGGATTTCGAAGCAATTTGATCTTCGAAGAATTTGAACTTCGAAGAAATTGAATCTTCGAAGAAATTTGAATCTTCGAAAAATTGAATCTTCGAAGAAATTGAATTTCGAAGAAATTTGATCTTCGAAGCAATTTGAATCTTCGAAGAATTTGAATCTTCGAAGAAATTTGGATTTCGAAGCAATTTGAATCTTCGAAGTATTTGAATCTTCGAAGAAATTTGATCTTCGAAGAATTTTGAATCTTCGAAGAATTTGAATCTTCTAAGAAATTTGAATCTTCGAAGAAATTTGAATCTCCGAAGAATTTGGATCTTCGAAAAATTTGGATTTCGAAGCAATTTGAATCTTCGAAGAAATTTGAATCTTCGAAGAATTTGGATTTCGAAGCAATTTGAATCTTCGAAGTATTTGAATCTTCGAAGTAATTTGAATCTTCGAAGAAATTTGAATTTCGAAGAAATTTGAATCTTCGAAGAAATTTGAATTTTCGAAGAAATTTGAATTTCGAAGAAATTTGAATCTTCGAAGATATTTGAATCTTCGGAACAATTTGAATATTCGAAAAATTTGAATCTTCGAAGAAATTTGTATCTTCGAAGAAATTTGAATCTTCGAAGAAATTTGAATCTTCGAAGATATCTGATCTTCGAGCAATTTGAATATTCGAAGAAATTTGAATCTTCGAAGAAATTAGAATCTTCTTAGAAATTTGAATCTTCGAAGAAATTTGAATCTCCGAAGAAATTTGATTCTTCGAAGCAATTTGAATCTTCGAAGAAATTTGAATCTTCGAAGAAATTTGGATTTCGAAGCAATTTGAATCTTCGAAGTAATTTGAATCTTCGAAGAATTTGGATTTCGAAGCAATTGAATCTTCGAAG
>JAILYF010000294.1:0-40390 GCA_025491095.1 Brachionus asplanchnoidis
GTCAAGAAGTCCTTAGGACGTCAAGAAGTCTTAGGACGGTCAAGAAGTTAGGACGGTCAAGAGGTCCTATGGACGGTCAAGAAGTCCTCAGGACGGCCAAGAAGCTTTAGGACGGCAAGAAGTCCTAAGGACGGTCAAGAAGTACATTAGGACGCTTAAGAAGTCCTTAGGCGGTCAAGAAGTCCTTAGGACGGTCAAGAAGTCTTTCGGACGGTCTTGAAGTTATGTACGGTCAAGAAGTCCATAGGACGGTCAAGATGTCCTAAGGACGGTCAAGAAGTCCCTAGGACGTCAAGAGGTCCTATGGACGGTCAAGAAGTCCTTAGGACAGTCAAGAAGTCCTCAGGACGGCCAAGAAGTCTTTAGGACGGTCATAAAGTCATTAGGACGGTCAAGAAGTCCTTAGGACGGTCAAGAAGTCATTAGGACGGTCAAGAAGAACTTAGGACGGTCAAGAAGTCCTTAGGACGGTCAAGATGTCCTAAGGACGGTCAAGAAGTCTTTAGGACGGTCAAGAAGTCCTTAGGACGGTCAAGAAGTCCTTAGGACGGTCAAGAAGTCCTTAGGACGGTCAAGAAGTCTTTAGGACGGTCAAGAAGTCTTTAGGACGGTCAAGAAGTCCTTAGGACGGTCAAGAATCCTTAGGACGGTCAAGAGGTCCTTAGGACGGTCAAGAAGTCTTTAGGACGGTCAAGAAGTCCTTAGGACGGTCAAGAAGTCCTTAGGACGGTCAAGAGGTCCTATGGACGGTCAAGAAGTCCTATGGACGGTCAAGAAGTCATTTGGACAGTCAAGAAGTCTTTAGGAAGGTCAAAAAGTCCTTAGGACGGTCTAGATGTCCTATGGACGGTCAAAAAGTCCTTAGGACGGTCAAGAAGTCTTTAGGACGGTCAAGAAGTCCTTAGGACGGTCAAGAAGTCCTTAGGACGGTCAAGAGGTCCTATGGACGGTCAAGAAGTCCTATGGACGGTCAAGAAGTCATTAGGACAGTCAAGAAGTCTTTAGGAAGGTCAAAAAGTCCTTAGGACGGTCAAGAAGTACTTAGGACGGTCTAGATGTCCTATGGACGGTCAAGAAGTCCTTAGGACGGTCAAGATGTCCTAAGGACGGTCAAGAAGTCCTTAGGACGATCAAGAGGTCCTATGGACGGTCATACAGTCCGTAGGACGGTCAAGAAGTCTTTCGGACGGTCTTGAAGTTCTATGGACGGTCAAGAAGTCCTTAGGACGGTCAAGAGTCCTAAGGACGGTCAAGAAGTCCGTAGGACGGTCAAGAGGTCCTATGGACGGTCAAGAAGTCCTTTAACGGTCAAGAAGTCCTCAGGACGGCAAAGAAGTCTTTAGGACGATCAAGAAGTCCTTAGGACGGTCAAGAAGTCCTTAGGACGGTCAAGAAGTCCTTAGGACGGTCAAGAAGTCCTTAGGACGGTCAAGAAGTCCTATGGACGGTCAAAAAGTCCTTAGGACGGTCAAGAAGTCCTCAGGACGGCCAAGAAGTCTTAGGACGGTCATAAAGTCATTAGGACGTTCAAGAAATCCTAAGGACGGTAAACAAGTCCTATGGACTGTCAAGAGGTCCTATGGATGGTCAAGAAGTCCTTAGGACGGTCTAGAAGTCCTTAGGACGGTCTAGAAGTACTTAGAACGGTCTTGAAGTTCAATGGACGGTCAAGAAGTCCTTAGGACGGTCAAGAAGTCTTAAGGACAGTCAAGAAGTCCTTAGGACGGTCAAGAGGTTCTTAGGACGGTCAAGAGGTCCTTAGGCCGGTCAAGAAGTCCTTAGGACGGTCAAGAAGTCTTTCGGACGGTCTTGAAGTTCTATGGACGGTCAAGAAGTCCATAGGACGGTCAAGATGTCTTAAGGACGGTCAAGAAGTCCCTAGGACGGTCAAGAGGTCCTATGGACGGTCAAGAAGTCCTTGAACGGTCAAGAAGTCCTCAGGACGGCAAAGAAGTCTTAGGACGGTCATAAAGTCATTAGGACGTCAAGACAGTCCTCTTAGGACGGTCAAGAAGTCCTTAGGACGGTTCAAGAAGTCCTTAGGACGGTCAAGAAGTCCTTAGGACGGTCAAGATGTCCTAAGGACGGTCAAGAAGTCATTAGGACGCTTAAGAAGTCCTTAGGCCGGTCAAGAAGTCCTTAGGACGGTCAAGAAGTCTTTCGGACGGTCTTGAAGTTCTATGGACGGTCAAGAAGTCCATAGGACGGTCAAGATGTCCTAAGGACGGTCAAGAAGTCCCTAGGACGGTCAAGAGGTCCTATGGACGGTCAAGAAGTCCTGAACGGTCAAGAAGTCCTCAGGACGGCAAAGAAGTCTTTAGGACGGTCAAGAAGTCCTTAGGACGGTCAAGAAGTCCTTAGGACGGTCAAGAAGTCCTTAGGACGGTCAAGAAGTCCTTAGGACGGTCAAGAAGTCCTTAGGACGGTCAAGAAGTCCTATGGACGGTCAAAAAGTCCTTAGGACGGTCAAGAAGTCCTCAGGACGGCCAAGAAGTCCTTAGGACGGTCATAAAGTCATTAGGACGTTCAAGAAATCCTAAGGACGGTAAACAAGTCCTATGGACTGTCAAGAGGTCCTATGGATGGTCAAGAAGTCCTTAGGACGGTCTAGAAGTCCTTAGGACGGTCTAGAAGTACTTAGAACGGTCTTGAAGTTCTATGGACGGTCAAGAAGTCCCTTAGGACGGTCAAGAAGTCTTAAGGACGGTCAAGAAGTCCTTAGGACGGTCAAGAAGTCCTTAGGACGGTCAAGAAGTCCTTAGGACGGTCAAGAGGTCCTATGGACGGTCAAGAAGTCCTAAGGACGGTCAAGAAGTCATTAGGACGCTTAAGAAGTCCTCAGGACGGCAAAGAAGTCTTTAGGACGGTCATAAAGTCATTAGGACGGTCAAGAAGTCCTTAGGACGGTCAAGAAGTCCTTAGGACGGTCAAGAAGTCCTTAGGACGGTCAAGAAGTCCTTAGGACGGTCAAGAAGTCTTTAGGAAGGTCAAAAAGTCCTAAGGACGGTCAAGAAGTCATTAGGACGCTTAAGAAGTCCTTAGGCCGGTCAAGAAGTCCTTAGGACGGTCAAGAAGTCTTTCGGACGGTCTTGAAGTTCTATGGACGGTCAAGAAGTCCATAGGACGGTCAAGATGTCCTAAGGACGGTCAAGAAGTCCCTAGGACGGTCAAGAGGTCCTATGGACGGTCAAGAAGTCCTTGAACGGTCAAAAAGTCCTTAGGACGGTCAAGAAGTCCTCAGGACGGCCAAGAAGTCTTTAGGACGGTCATAAAGTCATTAGGACGTTCAAGAAATCCTAAGGACGGTAAACAAGTCCTATGGACTGTCAAGAGGTCCTATGGATGGTCAAGAAGTCCTTAGGACGGTCTAGAAGTCCTTAGGACGGTCTAGAAATACTTAGAACGGTCTTGAAGTTCTATGGACGGTCAAGAAGTCCTTAGGACGGTCAAGAAGTCTTAAGGACGGTCAAGAAGTCCTTAGGACGGTCAAGAAGTCCTTAGGACGGTCAAGAAGTCCTTAGGACGGTCAAGAGGTCCTATGGACGGTCAAGAAGTCCTAAGGACGGTCAAGAAGTCATTAGGACGCTTAAGAAGTCCTCAGGACGGCAAAGAAGTCTTCAGGACGGTCATAAAGTCATTAGGACGGTCAAGAAGTCCTTAGGACGGTCAAGAAGTCCTTAGGACGGTCAAGAAGTCCTTAGGACGATCAAGAAGTCTTTAGGAAGGTCAAAAAGTCCTAAGGACGGTCAAGAAGTCATTAGGACGCTTAAGAAGTCCTTAGGCCGGTCAAGAAGTCCTTAGGACGGTCAAGAAGTCTTTCGGACGGTATTGAAGTTCTATGGACGGTCAAGAAGTCCATAGGACGGTCAAGATGTCCTAAGGACGGTCAAGAAGTCCCTAGGACGGTCAAGAGGTCCTATGGACGGTCAAGAAGTCCTTGAACGGTCAAGAAGTCCTCAGGACGGCAAAGAAGTCCTTAGGACGGTCAAGAAGTCCTTAGGACGGTCAAGAAGTCCTTAGGACGGTCAAGATGTCCTAAGGACGGTCAAGAAGTCCCTAGGACGGTCAAGAGGTCCTATGGACGGTCAAGAAGTCCTTAAACGGTCAAGAAGTCCTCAGGACGGCAAAGAAGTCTTTAGGACGGTCAAGAAGTCCTTAGGACGGTCAAGAAGTCCTTAGGACGGTCAAGAAGTCCTATGGACGGTCAAGAAGTCCTTGAACGGTCAAGAAGTCCTCAGGACGGCAAAGAAGTCTTTAGGACGGTCAAGAAGTCCTTAGGACGGTCAAGAAGTCCTATGGACGGTCAAAAAGTCCTTAGGACGGTCAAGAAGTCCTCAGGATGGCCAAGAAGTCTTTAGGACGGTCATAAAATCATTAGGACGTTCAAGAAATCCTAAGGACGGTAAACAAGTCCTATGGACTGTCAAGAGGTCCTATGGATGGTCAAGAAGTCCTTAGGACGGTCTAGAACTCCTTAGGACGGTCTAGAAGTACTCAGAACGGTCTTGAAGTTCAATGGACGGTCAAGAAGTCCTTAGGACGGTCAAGAAGTCTTAAGGACGGTCAAGAAGTCCTTAGGACGGTCAAGAAGTCCTTAGGACGGTCAAGAAGTCCCTAGGATGGTCAAGAGGTCCTATGGACGGTCAAGAAGTCCTTGAACGGTCAAGAAGTCCTCAGGACGGCAAAGAAGTCCTTAGGACGGTCAAGAAGTCCTTAGGACGGTCAAGAAGTCCTTAGAACGGTCAAGATGTCCTAAGGACGGTCAAGAAGTCCCTAGGACGGTCAAGAGGTCCTATGGACGGTCAAGAACTCCTTGAACGGTCAAGAAGTCCTCAGGACGGCAAAGAAGTATTTAGGACGGTCAAGAAGTCCTTAGGACGGTCAAGAAGTCCTTAGGACGGTCAAGAAGTCCTATGGACGGTCAAGAAGTCCTTGAACGGTCAAGAAGTCCTCAGGACGGCAAAGAAGTCTTTAGGACGGTCAAGAAGTCCTTAGGACGGTCAAGAAGTCCTTAGGACGGTCAAGAAGTCCTATGGACGGTCAAAAAGTCCTTAGGACGGTCAAGAAGTCCTCAGGATGGCCAAGAAGTCTTTAGGACGGTCATAAAGTCATTAGGACGTTCAAGAAATCCTAAGGACGGTAAACAAGTCCTATGGACTGTCAAGAGGTCCTATGGATGGTCAAGAAGTCCTATGGACGATCTAGAAGTCATTAGGACGGTCAAGAAGTCCTTAGGACGGTCAAGAAGTCCCTAGGACGGTCAAGAAGTCCTTAGGACGGTCAAGAAGTCCTTAGGACGGTCAAGAAGTCCCTAGGACGGTCAAGAGTTCCTATGGACGGTCAAGAAGTCCTTGAACGGTCAAGAAGTCCTCAGGACGGCAAAGAAGTCCTTAGGACGGTCAAGAAGTCCTTAGGACGGTCAAGAAGTCCTTAGGACGGTCAAGATGTCCTAAGGACGGTCAAGAAGTCCCTAGGACGGTCAAGAGGTCCTATGGACGGTCAAGAAGTCCTTGAACGGTCAAGAAGTCCTCAGGACGGCAAAGAAGTATTTAGGACGGTCAAGAAGTCCTTAGGACGGTCAAGAAGTCCTTAGGACGGTCAAGAAGTCCTATGGACGGTCAAGAAGTCCTTGAACGGTCAAGAAGTCCTCAGGACGGCAAAGAAGTCTTTAGGACGGTCAAGAAGTCCTTAGGACGGTCAAGAAGTCCTTAGGACGGTCAAGAAGTCCTTAGGACGGTCAAGAAGTCCTATGGACGGTCAAAAAGTCCTTAGGACGGTCAAGAAGTCCTCAGGATGGCCAAGAAGTCTTTAGGACGGTCATAAAGTCATTAGGACGTTCAAGAAATCCTAAGGACGGTAAACAAGTCCTATGGACTGTCAAGAGGTCCTATGGATGGTCAAGAAGTCCTTAGGACGGTCTAGAAGTCCTTAGGACGGTCTAGAAGTACTCAGAACGGTCTTGAAGTTCAATGGACGGTCAAGAAGTCCTTAGGACGGTCAAGAAGTCTTAAGGACGGTCAAGAAGTCCTTAGGACGATCAAGAAGTCCTTAGGACGGTCAAGAAGTCCTTAGGACGGTCAAGAGGTCCTATGGACGGTCAAGAAGTCCTAAGGACGGTCAAGAAGTCATTAGGACGGTCAAGAAGTCCTTAGGACGGTCAAGAAGTCCTTAGGACGGTCAAGAAGTCCTTAGGACGGGTCAAGAAGTCCTTAGGACGGTCAAGAGGTCCTATGGACGGTCAAGAAGTCCTAAGGACGGTCAAGAAGTCATTAGGACGCTTAAGAAGTCCTTAGGCCGGTCAAGAAGTCCTTAGGACGGTCAAGAAGTCTTTCGGACGGTCTTGAAGTTCTATGGACGGTCAAGAAGTCCATAGGACGGTCAAGATGTCTTAAGGACGGTCAAGAAGTCCCTAGGACGGTCAAGAGGTCCTTTGGACGGTCAAGAAGTCCTTGAACGGTCAAGAAGTCCTCAGGACGGCAAAGAAGTCTTTAGGACGGTCATAAAGTCATTAGGACGGTCAAGAAGTCCTTAGGACGGTCAAGAAGTCCTTAGGACGGTCAAGAAGTCCTTAGGACGGTCAAGATGTCCTAAGGACGGTCAAGAAGTCATTAGGACGCTTAAGAAGTCCTTAGGCCGGTCAAGAAGTCCTTAGGACGGTCCAAGAAGTCTTTCGGACGGTCTTGAAGTTCTATGGACGGTCAAGAAGTCCATAGGACGGTCAAGATGTCCTAAGGACGGTCAAGAAGTCCCTAGGACGGTCAAGAGGTCCTATGGACGGTCAAGAAGTCCTTGAACGGTCAAGAAGTCCTCAGGACGGCAAAGAAGTCTTTAGGACGGTCAAGAAGTCCTTAGGACGGTCAAGAAGTCCTTAGGACGGTCAAGAAGTCCTTAGGACGGTCAAGAAGTCCTTAGGACGGTCAAGAAGTCCTTAGGACGGTCAAGAAGTCCTATGGACGGTCAAAAAGTCCTTAGGACGGTCAAGAAGTCCTCAGGACGGCCAAGAAGTCTTTAGGACGGTCATAAAGTCATTAGGACGTTCAAGAAATCCTAAGGACGGTAAACAAGTCCTATGGACTGTCAAGAGGTCCTATGGATGGTCAAGAAGTCCTTAGGACGGTCTAGAAGTCCTTAGGACGGTCTATAAGTAGTTAGAACGGTCTTGAAGTTCTATGGACGGTCAAGAAGTCCTTAGGACGGTCAAGAAGTCTTAAGGACGGTCATGAGGTCCTATGGACGGTCAAGAAGTCCTAAGGAAGGTCAAGAAGTCATTAGGACGCTCAAGAAGTCCTACGGCCGGTCAAGAAGTACTTAGAACGTTCTTGAAGTTCTATGGACGGTCAAGAAGTCCTTAGGACGGTCAAGAAGTCTTAAGGACGGTCAAGAAGTCCTTAGGACGGTCAAGAAGTCCTTAGGACGGTCAAGAAGTCCTTAGGACGTTCAAGAGGTCCTATGGACGGTCAAGAAGTTCTAAGGACGGTCAAGAAGTCATTAGGACGCTTATGAAGTCCTTAGGCCGGTCAAGAAGTCCTTAGGACGGTCAAGAAGTCTTTCGGACGGTCTTGAAGTTCTATGGACGGTCAAGAAGTCCATAGGACGGCAAAGAAGTCTTTAGGACGGTCATAAAGTCATTAGGACGGTCAAGAAGTCCTTAGGACGGTCAAGAAGTCCTTAGGACTGTCAAGAAGTCCTTAGGACGGTCAGAAGTCCTTAGGACGGTCAAGAAGTCCTTAGGACGGTCAAGAAGTCCTTAGGACGGTCAAGAAGTCCTTAGGACGGTCAAGATGTCCTAAGGACGGTCAAGAAGTCCTTAGGACGATCAAGAGGTCCAATGGACGGTCATACAGTCCTTAGGACGGTCAAGAAGTCCTTAGGACGGTCAAGAAGTCCTTAGGAAGGTCAAGAAGTCTTTAGGACGGTCAAGAAGTCCTTAGGACGGTCAAGAAGTCCTTAGGACGGTCAAGAAGTCCTTAGGACGGTCAAGAAGTCCTTAGGACGGTCAAGAAGTCATTAGGACGGTCAAGAAGTCCTTAGGACGGTCAAGAGATCCTTAGGACGGTCAAGAATTCTTTAGGACGGTCTAGAAGTCCTTAGGACGGTCAAGAAGTCCTTAGGACGGTCAAGAGGTCCTATGGACGGTCAAGAAGTCCTATGGACGGTCAAGAAGTCTTTGGGAAGGTCAAAAAGTCCTTAGGACGGTCAAGAAGTACTTAGGACGGTCTATATGTCCTATGGAGGTCAAGAAGTCCTTAGGACGGTCAAGAAGTCCTATGGACGTTCAAGAAGTCCTATGGACTCTCAAGAAGTCCTTAGGACGGCCAAGAAGTCTTTTGGACGGTCAAGTAGTCATTAGGACGGTCTAGAAATCCTTGGGACGGTCAAGAAGTCTTTAGGACGGTCAAGTAGTCATTAGGACGGTCAAGAAGTCCTTAGGACGGTCAAGAGGTCCTATGGACGGTCAAGAAGTTCTAAGGACGGTCAAGAAGTCATTAGGACGCTTAAGAAGTCCTAAGGCCGGTCAAGAAGTCCTTAGGACGGTCAAGAAGTCTTTCGGACGGTCTTGGAGTTCTATGGACGGTCAAGAAGTCCTTAGGACGGACAAGAAGTCCTATGGACTGTCAAGAAGTCCATAGGACGGCCAAGAAGTCTTTAGGACGGTCAAGTAGTCATTAGGACGGTTTAGAAATCCTTAGGACGGTCATGAAGTCTTTAGGACGGTCAAGTAGTCATTAGGACGGTCAAGAAGTCCTTAGGACGGTCAAGAAGTCTTTAGGACGGTCAAGTAGTCCTTAGGACGGTCAAGAAGTCCTTAGGACGGTCAAGAAGTCCTTAGGACGGTCAAGAAGTCATTAGGACGGTCAAGAAGACCTTAGGACGGTCAAGAAGTCCTTAGGACGGTCAAGAAGTCCTTAGGACGGTCAAGAAGTCCTTAGGACGGTCAAAAGGTCCTATGGACTGTCAAGAAGTCCTAAGGACGGTCAAGAAGTCATTAGGACGCTCAAGAAGTCCTTAGGACGGTCAAGAAGTCCTTAGGACGGTCAGAAGTCTACGGTCAAGAAGTCTTTAGGACGGTCAAGAAGTCTTTAGGACGGTCAAGAAGTCTTTAGGACGGTCAAGACGGCCTTAGACGTCAAGAAGTACTCAGGACGGTCTTGAAGTTCTATGGACGGTCAAGAAGTCCTTAGGACGGTCAAGAAGTACTTAGAACGGTCTTGAAGTTCTATGGACGGTCAAGAAGTCCTTAGGACGGTCAAGAAGTCCTTAGGACGGTCAAGAAGTACTCAGGACGGTCTTGAAGTTCTATGGACGGTCAAGAAGTCCTTAGGACGGTCAAGAAGTACTTAGAACGGTCTTGAAGTTCTATGGACGGTCAAGAAGTCCTTAGGACGGTCAAGAAGTCCTTAGGACGGTCAAGAAGTCCTTAGGACGGTCAAGAAGTCCTTAGGACGGTCAAGAAGTCCTTAGGACGGTCAAGAGGTCCTATGGACGGTCAAGAAGTCCTAAGGACGGTCAAGAAGTCATTAGCACGCTTAATAAGTCCTCAGGACGGCAAAGAAGTCCTTAGAACGGTCAAGATGTCCTAAGGACGGTCAAGAAGTCATTAGGACGGTCAAGAAGTCCTTAGGACGGTCAAGCAGTCCTTAGGACGGTCAAGAAGTCCTTAGGACGGTCAAGATGTCCTAAGGACGGTCAAGAAGTCATTAGGACGCTTAAGAAGTCCTTAGGCCGGTCAAGAAGTCCTTAGGACGGTCAAGAAGTCTTTCGGACGGTCTTGAAGTTCTATGGACGGTCAAGAAGTCCATAGGACGGTCAAGATGTCCTAAGGACGGTCAAGAAGTCCCTAGGACGTTCAAGAGGTCCTATGGACGGTCAAGAAGTCCTTGAACGGTCAAGAAGTCCTCAGGACGGCAAAGAAGTCCTTAGGACGGTCAAGAAGTCCTTAGGACGGTCAAGATGTCCTAAGGACGGTCAAGAAGTCCCTAGGACGGTCAAGAGGTCCTATGGACGGTCAAGAAGTCCTTGAACGGTCAAGAAGTCCTCAGGACGGCAAAGAAGTCTTATGGACGGTCAAGAAGTCCTTAGGACGGTCAAGAAGTCCTTAGGACGGTCAAGAAGTCCTATGGACGGTCAAGAAGTCCTTGAACGGTCAAGAAGTCCTCAGGACGGCAAAGAAGTCTTTAGGACGGTCAAGAAGTCCTTAGGACGGTCAAGAAGTCCTTAGGACGGTCAAGAAGTCCTTAGGACGGTCAAGAAGTCCTTAGGACGGTCAAGAAGTCCTTAGGACGGTCAAGAAGTCCTATGGACGGTCAAAAAGTCCTTAGGACGGTCAAGAAGTCCTCAGGACGGCCAAGAAGTCTTTAGGACGGTCATAAAGTCATTAGGACGTTCAAGAAATCCTAAGGACGGTAAACAAGTCCTATGGACTGTCAAGAGGTCCTATGGATGGTCAAGAAGTCCTTAGGACGGTCTAGAAGTCCTTAGGACGGTCTAGAAGTACTTAGAACGGTCTTGAAGTTCAATGGACGGTCAAGAAGTCCTTAGGACGGTCAAGAAGTCTTAAGGACGGTCAAGAAGTCCTTAGGACGGTCAAGAAGTCCTTAGGACGGTCAAGAAGTCCTTAGGACGGTCAAGAGGTCCTATGGACGGTCAAGAAGTCCTAAGGACGGTCAAGAAGTCATTAGGACGCTTAAGAAGTCCTTAGGCCGGTCAAGAAGTCCTTAGGACGGTCAAGAAGTCTTTCGGACGGTCTTGAAGTTCTATGGACGGTCAAGAAGTCCATAGGACGGTCAAGATGTCTTAAGGACGGTCAAGAAGTCCCTAGGACGGTCAAGAGGTCCTATGGACGGTCAAGAAGTCCTTGAACGGTCAAGAAGTCCTCAGGACGGCAAAGAAGTCTTTAGGACGGTCATAAAGTCATTAGGACGGTCAAGAAGTCCTTAGGACGGTCAAGAAGTCCTTAGGACGGTCAAGAAGTCCTTAGGACGGTCAAGAAGTCCTTAGGACGGTCAAGAAGTCCTTAGGACGGTCAAGAAGTCCTTAGGACGGTCAAGATGTCCTAAGGACGGTCAAGAAGTCATTAGGACGCTTAAGAAGTCCTTAGGCCGGTCAAGAAGTCCTTAGGACGGTCAAGAAGTCTTTCGGACGGTCTTGAAGTTCTATGGACGGTCAAGAAGTCCATAGGACGGTCAAGATGTCCTAAGGACGGTCAAGAAGTCATTAGGACGGTCAA
The DNA here is from genome assembly GCA_025491095.1 of Brachionus asplanchnoidis. Taxonomy (NCBI): domain Eukaryota; kingdom Metazoa; phylum Rotifera; class Eurotatoria; order Ploima; family Brachionidae; genus Brachionus; species Brachionus asplanchnoidis. Next base: position 11,228 of record JAILYF010000294.1, read on the forward strand.
AAAGTCCTTTAACGGTCAGAAGTCCTCAGGACGGCAAAGAAGTCTTTAGGACGGTCAAGAAGTCCTTATGACGGTCAAGAAGTCCTTAGGACGGTCAAGAAGTCCTATGGACGGTCAAAAAGTCCTTAGGACGGTCAAGAAGTCCTCAGGACGGCCAAGAAGTCTTTAGGACGGTCATAAAGTCATTAGGACGTTCAAGAAATCCTAAGGACGGTAAACAAGTCCTATGGACTGTCAAGAGGTCCTATGGATGGTCAAGAAGTCCTTAGGACGGTCTAGAAGTCCTTAGGACGGTCTAGAAGTACTTAGAACGGTCTTGAAGTTCTATGGACGGTCAAGAAGTCCTTAGGACGGTCAAGAAGTCTTAAGGACGGTCAAGAGGTCCTATGGACGGTCAAGAAGTCCTAAGGAAGGTCAAGAAGTCATTAGGACGCTCAAGAAGTCCTTAGGCAGGCCAAGAAGTACTTAGAACGTTCTTGAAGTTCTATGGACGGTCAAGAAGTCCTTAGGACGGTCAAGAAGTCTTAAGGACGGTCAAGAAGTCCTTAGGACGGTCAAGAAGTCCTTAGGACGGTCAAGAAGTCCTTAGGACGGTCAAGAGGGCCTATGGACGGTCAAGAAGTTCTAAGGACGGTCAAGAAGTCATTAGGACGCTTAAGAAGTCCTTAGGCCGGTCAAGAAGTCCTTAGGACGGTCAAGAAGTCTTTCGGACGGTCAAGAAGTCCTTAGGACGGTCAAGAAGTCCTTAGGACGGTCAAGAAGTCCTTAGGACGGTCAAGAAGTCCTTAGGACGGTCAAGATGTCCTAAGGACGGTCAAGAAGTCATTAGGACGCTTAAGAAGTCCTTAGGCCGGTCAAGAAGTCCTTAGGACGGTCAAGAAGTTCTTCGGACGGTCTTGAAGTTCTATGGACGGTCAAGAAGTCCATAGGACGGTCAAGATGTCCTAAGGACGTTCAAGAAGTCCCTAGGACGGTCAAGAGGTCCTATGGACGGTCAAAAAGTCCTTGAACGGTCAAGAAGTCCTCAGGACGGCAAAGAAGTCTTTAGGACGGTCAAGAAGTCCTTAGGACGGTCAAGAAGTCCTTAGGACGGTCAAGAAGTCCTATGGACGGTCAAAAAGTCCTTAGGACGGTCAAGAAGTCCTTCGGACGGTCTTGAAGTTCTATGGACGGTCAAGAAGTCCATAGGACGGTCAAGATGTCCTAAGGACGTTCAAGAAGTCCCTAGGACGGTCAAGAGGTCCTATGGACGGTCAAAAAGTCCTTGAACGGTCAAGAAGTCCTCAGGACGGCAAAGAAGTCTTTAGGACGGTCAAGAAGTCCTTAGGACGGTCAAGAAGTCCTTAGGACGGTCAAGAAGTCCTATGGACGGTCAAAAAGTCCTTAGGATGGTCAAGAAGTCCTTAGGACGGTCTAGAAGTCCTTAGGACGGTCTAGAAGTACTTAGAACGGTCTTGAAGTCCTTAGGACGGTCAAGAAGTCTTAAGGACGGTCAAGAGGTCCTATGGACGGTCAAGAAGTCCTAAGGAAGGTCAAGAAGTCATTAGGACGCTCAAGAAGTCCTTAGGCTGGCCAAGAAGTACTTAGAACGTTCTTGAAGTTCTATGGACGGTCAAGAAGTCCTTAGGACGGTCAAGAAGTCTTAAGGACGGTCAAGAAGTCCTTAGGACGGTCAAGAAGTCCTTAGGACGGTCAAGAAGTCCTTAGGACGGTCAAGAGGTCCTATGGACGGTCAAGAAGTTCTAAGGACGGTCAAGAAGTCATTAGGACGCTTAAGAAGTCCTTAGGCCGGTCAAGAAGTCCTTAGACGGTCAAGAAGTCTTTCGGACGGTCAAGAAGTCCTTAGGACGGTCAAGATGTCCTAAGGACGGTCAAGAAGTCATTAGGACGCTTAAGAAGTCCTTAGGCCGGTCAAGAAGTCCTTAGGACGGTCAAGAAGTCTTTCGGACGGTCTTGAAGTTCTATGGACGGTCAAGAAGTCCATAGGACGGTCAAGATGTCCTAAGGACGTTCAAGAAGTCCCTAGGACGGTCAAGAGGTCCTATGGACGGTCAAAAAGTCCTTGAACGGTCAAGAAGTCCTCAGGACGGCAAAGAAGTCTTAGGACGGTCAAGAAGTCCTTAGGACTGTCAAGAAGTCCTTAGGACGGTCAAGAAGTCCTATGGACGGTCAAAAAGTCCTTAGGACGGTCAAGAAGTCCTCAGGACGGCCAAGAAGTCTTTGGGACGGTCATAAAGTCATTAGGACGTTCAAGAAATCCTAAGGACGGTAAACAAGTCCTATGGACTGTCAAGAGGTCCTATGGATGGTCAAGAAGTCCTTAGGACGGTCTAGAAGTCCTTAGGACGGTCAAGAAGTCCTTAGGACGGGCAAGATGTCCTAAGGACGGTCAAGAAGTCATTAGGACGCTTAAGAAGTCCTAAGGCCGGTCAAGAAGTCCTTAGGACGGTCAAGAAGTCTTTCGGACGGTCTTGAAGTTCTATGGACGGTCAAGAAGTCCATAGGACGGTCAAGAGGTCCTATGGACGGTCAAAAAGTCCTTGAACGGTCAAGAAGTCCTCAGGACGGCAAAGAAGTCTTTAGGACGGTCAAGAAGTCCTTAGGACGGTCAAGAAGTCCTTAGGACGGTCAAGAAGTCCTATGGACGGTCAAAAAGTCCTTAGGACGGTCAAGAAGTCCTCAGGACGGCCAAAAAGTCTTTAGGACGGTCATAAAGTCATTAGGACGTTCAAGAAATCCTAAGGACTGTAAACAAGTCCTATGGACTGTCAAGAGGTCCTATGGATGGTCAAGAAGTCCTTAGGACGGTCTAGAAGTCCTTAGGACGGTCTAGAAGTACTTAGAACGGTCTTGAAGTTCTATGGATGGTCAAGAAGTCCTTAGGACGGTCTAGAAGTCCTTAGGACGGTCAAGAAGTCATTAGGACGCTTAAGAAGTCCTTAGGCCGGTCAAGAAGTCCTTAGGACGGTCAAGAAGTCTTTCGGACGGTCTTGAAGTTCTATGGACGGTCAAGAAGTCCATAGGACGGTCAAGAGGTCCTATGGACGGTCAAAAAGTCCTTGAACGGTCAAGAAGTCCTCAGGACGGCAAAGAAGTCTTTAGGACGGTCAAGAAGTCCTTAGGACGGTCAAGAAGTCCTTAGGACGGTCAAGAAGTCCTATGGACGGTCAAAAAGTCCTTAGGACGGTCAAGAAGTCCTCAGGACGGCCAAAAAGTCTTTAGGACGGTCATAAAGTCATTAGGACGTTCAAGAAATCCTAAGGACTGTAAACAAGTCCTATGGACTGTCAAGAGGTCCTATGGATGGTCAAGAAGTCCTTAGGACGGTCTAGAAGTCCTTAGGACGGTCTAGAAGTACTTAGAACGGTCTTGAAGTTCTATGGATGGTCAAGAAGTCCTTAGGACGGTCAAGAAGTCTTAAGGACGGTCAAGAGGTCCTATGGACGGTCAAGAAGTCCTAAGGAAGGTCAAGAAGTCATTAGGACGCTCAAGAAGTCCTTAGGCCGGTCAAGAAGTACTTAGAACGTTCTTGAAGTTCTATGGACGGTCAAGAAGTCCTTAGGACGGTCAAGAAGTCTTAAGGACGGTCAAGAAGTCCTTAGGACGGTCAAGAAGTCCTTAGGACGGTCAAGAATTCCTTAGGACGGTCAAGAGGTCCTATGGACGGTCAAGAAGTTCTAAGGACGGTCAAGAAGTCATTAGGACGCTTAAGAAGTCCTTTGGCCGGTCAAGAAGTCCATAGGACGGCAAAGAAGTCTTTAGGACGGTCATAAAGTCATTAGGACGGTCAAGAAGTCCTTAGGACGGTCAAGAGGTCCTTAGGACGGTCAGAGGTCCTATGGACGATCAAAAAGTCCTTGAACGGTCAAGAAGTCCTCAGGACGGCAAAGAAGTCTTTAGGACGGTCAAGAAGTCCTTAGGACGGTCAAGAAGTCCTTAGGACGGTCAAGAAGTCCTATGGACGGTCAAAAGGTCCTTAGGACGGTCAAGAAGTCCTCAGGACGGTCAAGAAGTCTTTCGGACGGTCTTGAAGTTCTATGGACGGTCAAGAAGTCCATAGGACGGTCAAGATGTCCTAAGGACGGTCAAGAAGTCATTAGGACGGTCAAAAAGTCCTTTAACGGTCAAGAAGTCCTCAGGACGGCAAAGAAGTCTTTAGGACGGTCAAGAAGTCCTTATGACGGTCAAGAAGTCCTTAGGACGGTCAAGAAGTCCTATGGACGGTCAAAAAGTCCTTAGGACGGTCAAGAAGTCCTCAGGACGGCCAAGAAGTCTTTAGGACGGTCATAAAGTCATTAGGACGTTCAAGAAATCCTAAGGACGGTAAACAAGTCCTATGGACTGTCAAGAGGTCCTATGGATGGTCAAGAAGTCCTTAGGACGGTCTAGAAGTCCTTAGGACGGTCTAGAAGTACTTAGAACGGTCTTGAAGTTCTATGGACGGTCAAGAAGTCCTTAGGACGGTCAAGAAGTCTTAAGGACGGTCAAGAGGTCCTATGGACGGTCAAGAAGTCCTAAGGAAGGTCAAGAAGTCATTAGGACGCTCAAGAAGTCCTTAGGCAGGCCAAGAAGTACTTAGAACGTTCTTGAAGTTCTATGGACGGTCAAGAAGTCCTTAGGACGGTCAAGAAGTCTTAAGGACGGTCAAGAAGTCCTTAGGACGGTCAAGAAGTCCTTAGGACGGTCAAGAAGTCCTTAGGACGGTCAAGAGGGCCTATGGACGGTCAAGAAGTTCTAAGGACGGTCAAGAAGTCATTAGGACGCTTAAGAAGTCCTTAGGCCGGTCAAGAAGTCCTTAGGACGGTCAAGAAGTCTTTCGGACGGTCAAGAGTCCTTAGGACGGTCAAGAAGTCCTTAGGACGGTCAAGAAGTCCTTAGGACGGTCAAGAAGTCCTTAGGACGGTCAAGATGTCCTAAGGACGGTCAAGAAGTCATTAGGACGCTTAAGAAGTCCTTAGGCCGGTCAAGAAGTCCTTAGGACGGTCAAGAAGTTCTTCGGACGGTCTTGAAGTTCTATGGACGGTCAAGAAGTCCATAGGACGGTCAAGATGTCCTAAGGACGTTCAAGAAGTCCCTAGGACGGTCAAGAGGTCCTATGGACGGTCAAAAAGTCCTTGAACGGTCAAGAAGTCCTCAGGACGGCAAAGAAGTCTTTAGGACGGTCAAGAAGTCCTTAGGACGGTCAAGAAGTCCTTAGGACGGTCAAGAAGTCCTATGGACGGTCAAAAAGTCCTTAGGACGGTCAAGAAGTCCTTCGGACGGTCTTGAAGTTCTATGGACGGTCAAGAAGTCCATAGGACGGTCAAGATGTCCTAAGGACGTTCAAGAAGTCCCTAGGACGGTCAAGAGGTCCTATGGACGGTCAAAAAGTCCTTGAACGGTCAAGAAGTCCTCAGGACGGCAAAGAAGTCTTTAGGACGGTCAAGAAGTCCTTAGGACGGTCAAGAAGTCCTTAGGACGGTCAAGAAGTCCTATGGACGGTCAAAAAGTCCTTAGGATGGTCAAGAAGTCCTTAGGACGGTCTAGAAGTCCTTAGGACGGTCTAGAAGTACTTAGAACGGTCTTGAAGTCCTTAGGACGGTCAAGAAGTCTTAAGGACGGTCAAGAGGTCCTATGGACGGTCAAGAAGTCCTAAGGAAGGTCAAGAAGTCATTAGGACGCTCAAGAAGTCCTTAGGCTGGCCAAGAAGTACTTAGAACGTTCTTGAAGTTCTATGGACGGTCAAGAAGTCCTTAGGACGGTCAAGAAGTCTTAAGGACGGTCAAGAAGTCCTTAGGACGGTCAAGAAGTCCTTAGGACGGTCAAGAAGTCCTTAGGACGGTCAAGAGGTCCTATGGACGGTCAAGAAGTTCTAAGGACGGTCAAGAAGTCATTAGGACGCTTAAGAAGTCCTTAGGCCGGTCAAGAAGTCCTTAGGACGGTCAAGAAGTCTTTCGGACGGTCAAGAAGTCCTTAGGACGGTCAAGATGTCCTAAGGACGGTCAAGAAGTCATTAGGACGCTTAAGAAGTCCTTAGGCCGGTCAAGAAGTCCTTAGGACGGTCAAGAAGTCTTTCGGACGGTCTTGAAGTTCTATGGACGGTCAAGAAGTCCATAGGACGGTCAAGATGTCCTAAGGACGTTCAAGAAGTCCCTAGGACGGTCAAGAGGTCCTATGGACGGTCAAAAAGTCCTTGAACGGTCAAGAAGTCCTCAGGACGGCAAAGAAGTCTTTAGGACGGTCAAGAAGTCCTTAGGACGGTCAAGAAGTCCTTAGGACGGTCAAGAAGTCCTATGGACGGTCAAAAAGTCCTTAGGACGGTCAAGAAGTCCTCAGGACGGCCAAGAAGTCTTTAGGACGGTCATAAAGTCATTAGGACGTTCAAGAAATCCTAAGGACGGTAAACAAGTCCTATGGACTGTCAAGAGGTCCTATGGATGGTCAAGAAGTCCTTAGGACGGTCTAGAAGTCCTTAGGACGGTCAAGAAGTCCTTAGGACGGGCAAGATGTCCTAAGGACGGTCAAGAAGTCATTAGGACGCTTAAGAAGTCCTTAGGCCGGTCAAGAAGTCCTTAGGCGGTCAAGAAGTCTTTCGGACGGTCTTGAAGTTCTATGGACGGTCAAGAAGTCCATAGGACGGTCAAGAGGTCCTATGGACGGTCAAAAAGTCCTTGAACGGTCAAGAAGTCCTCAGGACGGCAAAGAAGTCTTTAGGACGGTCAAGAAGTCCTTAGGACGGTCAAGAAGTCCTTAGGACGGTCAAGAAGTCCTATGGACGGTCAAAAAGTCCTTAGGACGGTCAAGAAGTCCTCAGGACGGCCAAAAGTCTTTAGGACGGTCATAAAGTCATTAGGACGTTCAAGAAATCCTAAGGACTGTAAACAAGTCCTATGGACTGTCAAGAGGTCCTATGGATGGTCAAGAAGTCCTTAGGACGGTCTAGAAGTCCTTAGGACGGTCTAGAAGTACTTAGAACGGTCTTGAAGTTCTATGGATGGTCAAGAAGTCCTTAGGACGGTCAAGAAGTCTTAAGGACGGTCAAGAGGTCCTATGGACGGTCAAGAAGTCCTAAGGAAGGTCAAGAAGTCATTAGGACGCTCAAGAAGTCCTTAGGCCGGTCAAGAAGTACTTAGAACGTTCTTGAAGTTCTATGGACGGTCAAGAAGTCCTTAGGACGGTCAAGAAGTCTTAAGGACGGTCAAGAAGTCCTTAGGACGGTCAAGAAGTCCTTAGGACGGTCAAGAAGTCCTTAGGACGGTCAAGAGGTCCTATGGACGGTCAAGAAGTTCTAAGGACGGTCAAGAAGTCATTAGGACGCTTAAGAAGTCCTTTGGCCGGTCAAGAAGTCCATAGGACGGCAAAGAAGTCTTTAGGACGGTCATAAAGTCATTAGGACGGTCAAGAAGTCCTTAGGACGGTCAAGAGGTCCTTAGGACGGTCAAGAGGTCCTATGGACGGTCAAAAAGTCCTTGAACGGTCAAGAAGTCCTCAGGACGGCAAAGAAGTCTTTAGGACGGTCAAGAAGTCCTTAGGACGGTCAAGAAGTCCTTAGGACGGTCAAGAAGTCCTATGGACGGTCAAAAGGTCCTTAGGACGGTCAAGAAGTCCTCAGGACGGTCAAGAAGTCTTTAGGACGGTCATAAAGTCATTAGGACGTTCAAGAAATCCTAAGGACGGTAAACAAGTCCTATGGACTGTCAAGAGGTCCTATGGATGGTCAAGAAGTCCTTAGGACGGTCTAGAAGTCCTTAGGACGGTCTAGAAGTACTTAGAACGGTCTTGAAGTTCTATGGATGGTCAAGAAGTCCTTAGGACGGTCAAGAAGTCTTAAGGACGGTCAAGAGGTCCTATGGACGGTCAAGAAGTCCTAAGGAAGGTCAAGAAGTCATTAGGACGCTCAAGAAGTCCTTAGGCCGGTCAAGAAGTACTTAGAACGTTCTTGAAGTTCTATGGACGGTCAAGAAGTCCTTAGGACGGTCAAGAAGTCTTAAGGACGGTCAAGAAGTCCTTAGGACGGTCAAGAAGTCCTTAGGACGGTCAAGAAGTCCTTAGGACGGTCAAGAGGTCCATAGGACGGCAAAGAAGTCTTTAGGACGGTCATAAAGTCATTAGGACGGTCAAGAAGTCCTTAGGACGGTCAAGAGGTCCTTAGGACGGTCAAGAAGTCTTTAGGACGGTCTAGAAGTCCTTAGGACGGTCAAGAAGTCCTTAGGACGGTCAAGAGGTCCTATGGACGGTCAAGAAGTCCTATGGACGGTCAAGAAGTCCTTAGGACGATCAAGAGGTCCAATGGACGGTCATACAGTCCTTAGGACGGTCAAGAAGTACTAAGGACGGTCTATATGTCCTATGGAGGTCAAGAAGTCCTTAGGACGGTCAAGAAGTCCTATGGACGGTCAAGAAGTCCTATTGACTCTCAAGAAGTCCTTAGGACGGCCAAGAAGTCTTTTGGACGGTCAAGTAGTCATTAGGACGGTCTAGAAATCCTTGGGACGGTCAAGAAGTCTTTAGGACGGTCAAGAGGTCCTATGGACGGTCAAGAAGTCCTATGGACGGTCAAGAAGTCTTTAGGAAGGTCAAAAAGTCCTAAGGACGGTCAAGAAGTACTTAGGACGGTCTATATGTCCTATGGAGGTCAAGAAGTCCTTAGGACGGTCAAGAAGTCCTATGGACGGTCAAGAAGTCCTATGGACTCTCAAGAAGTCCTTAGGACGGCCAAGAAGTCTTTTGGACGGTCAAGTAGTCATTAGGACGGTCTAGAAATCCTTGGGACGGTCAAGAAGTCTTTAGGACGGTCAAGTAGTCATTAGGACGGTCAAGAAGTCCTTAGGACGGTCAAAAGGTCCTATGGACGGTCAAGAAGTTCTAAGGACGGTCAAGAAGTCTTTAGGACGGTCAAGTAGTCATTAGGACGGTTTAGAAATCCTTAGGACGGTCATGAAGTCTTTAGGACGGTCAAGTAGTCATTAGGACGGTCAAGAAGTCCTTAGGACGGTCAAGAAGTCTTTAGGACGGTCAAGTAGTCCTTAGGACGGTCAAGAAGTCCTTAGGACGGTCAAGAAGTCCTTAGGACGGTCAAGAAGTCATTAGGACGGTCAAGAAGTCCTTAGGACGGTCAAGAAGTCCTTAGGACGGTCAAGTAGTCCTTAGGACGGTCAAGAAGTCCTTAGGACGGTCAAGAAGTCCTTAGGACGGTCAAGAAGTCATTAGGACGGTCAAGAAGACCTTAGGACGGTCAAGAAGTCCTTAGGACGGTCAAGAAGTCCTTAGGACGGTCAAGAAGTCCTTAGGACGGTCAAAAGGTCCTATGGACTGTCAAGAAGTCCTAAGGACGGTCAAGAAGTCCTAAGGACGGTCAAGAAGTCATTAGGACGGTCAAAAAGTCCTCAGGACGGTCAAGAAGTCTTTAGGACGGTCAAGAAGTCCTTAGGACGGTCAAGAAGTCTTTAGGACGGTCAAGAAGTCCTTAGGACGGTCAAGAAGTCCTTAGGACGGTCAAGAAGTCCTTAGGACGGTCAAGAAGTCCTATGGACGGTCAAAAAGTCCTTAGGACGGTCAAGAAGTCCTTCGGACGGTCTTGAAGTTCTATGGACGGTCAAGAAGTCCATAGGACGGTCAAGATGTCCTAAGGACGTTCAAGAAGTCCCTAGGACGGTCAAGAGGTCCTATGGACGGTCAAAAAGTCCTTGAACGGTCAAGAAGTCCTCAGGACGGCAAAGAAGTCTTTAGGACGGTCAAGAAGTCCTTAGGACGGTCAAGAAGTCCTTAGGACGGTCAAGAAGTCCTATGGACGGTCAAAAAGTCCTTAGGATGGTCAAGAAGTCCTTAGGACGGTCTAGAAGTCCTTAGGACGGTCTAGAAGTACTTAGAACGGTCTTGAAGTCCTTAGGACGGTCAAGAAGTCTTAAGGACGGTCAAGAGGTCCTATGGACGGTCAAGAAGTCCTAAGGAAGGTCAAGAAGTCATTAGGACGCTCAAGAAGTCCTTAGGCTGGCCAAGAAGTACTTAGAACGTTCTTGAAGTTCTATGGACGGTCAAGAAGTCCTTAGGACGGTCAAGAAGTCTTAAGGACGGTCAAGAAGTCCTTAGGACGGTCAAGAAGTCCTTAGGACGGTCAAGAAGTCCTTAGGACGGTCAAGAGGTCCTATGGACGGTCAAGAAGTTCTAAGGACGGTCAAGAAGTCATTAGGACGCTTAAGAAGTCCTTAGGCCGGTCAAGAAGTCCTTAGGACGGTCAAGAAGTCTTTCGGACGGTCAAGAAGTCCTTAGGACGGTCAAGATGTCCTAAGGACGGTCAAGAAGTCATTAGGACGCTTAAGAAGTCCTTAGGCCGGTCAAGAAGTCCTTAGGACGGTCAAGAAGTCTTTCGGACGGTCTTGAAGTTCTATGGACGGTCAAGAAGTCCATAGGACGGTCAAGATGTCCTAAGGACGTTCAAGAAGTCCCTAGGACGGTCAAGAGGTCCTATGGACGGTCAAAAGTCCTTGAACGGTCAAGAAGTCCTCAGGACGGCAAAGAAGTCTTTAGGACGGTCAAGAAGTCCTTAGGACGGTCAAGAAGTCCTTAGGACGGTCAAGAAGTCCTATGGACGGTCAAAAAGTCCTTAGGACGGTCAAGAAGTCCTCAGGACGGCCAAGAAGTCTTTAGGACGGTCATAAAGTCATTAGGACGTTCAAGAAATCCTAAGGACGGTAAACAAGTCCTATGGACTGTCAAGAGGTCCTATGGATGGTCAAGAAGTCCTTAGGACGGTCTAGAAGTCCTTAGGACGGTCAAGAAGTCCTTAGGACGGGCAAGATGTCCTAAGGACGGTCAAGAAGTCATTAGGACGCTTAAGAAGTCCTTAGGCCGGTCAAGAAGTCCTTAGGACGGTCAAGAAGTCTTTCGGACGGTCTTGAAGTTCTATGGACGGTCAAGAAGTCCATAGGACGGTCAAGAGGTCCTATGGACGGTCAAAAAGTCCTTGAACGGTCAAGAAGTCCTCAGGACGGCAAAGAAGTCTTTAGGACGGTCAAGAAGTCCTTAGGACGGTCAAGAAGTCCTTAGGACGGTCAAGAAGTCCTATGGACGGTCAAAAAGTCCTTAGGACGGTCAAGAAGTCCTCAGGACGGCCAAAAAGTCTTTAGGACGGTCATAAAGTCATTAGGACGTTCAAGAAATCCTAAGGACTGTAAACAAGTCCTATGGACTGTCAAGAGGTCCTATGGATGGTCAAGAAGTCCTTAGGACGGTCTAGAAGTCCTTAGGACGGTCTAGAAGTACTTAGAACGGTCTTGAAGTTCTATGGATGGTCAAGAAGTCCTTAGGACGGTCAAGAAGTCTTAAGGACGGTCAAGAGGTCCTATGGACGGTCAAGAAGTCCTAAGGAAGGTCAAGAAGTCATTAGGACGCTCAAGAAGTCCTTAGGCCGGTCAAGAAGTACTTAGAACGTTCTTGAAGTTCTATGGACGGTCAAGAAGTCCTTAGGACGGTCAAGAAGTCTTAGGGACGGTCAAGAAGTCCTTAGGACGGTCAAGAAGTCCTTAGGACGGTCAAGAAGTCCTTAGGACGGTCAAGAGGTCCTATGGACGGTCAAGAAGTTCTAAGGACGGTCAAGAAGTCATTAGGACGCTTAAGAAGTCCTTTGGCCGGTCAAGAAGTCCATAGGACGGCAAAGAAGTCTTTAGGACGGTCATAAAGTCATTAGGACGGTCAAGAAGTCCTTAGGACGGTCAAGAGGTCCTTAGGACGGTCAAGAGGTCCTATGGACGGTCAAAAAGTCCTTGAACGGTCAAGAAGTCCTCAGGACGGCAAAGAAGTCTTTAGGACGGTCAAGAAGTCCTTAGGACGGTCAAGAAGTCCTTAGGACGGTCAAGAAGTCCTATGGACGGTCAAAAGGTCCTTAGGACGGTCAAGAAGTCCTCAGGACGGTCAAGAAGTCTTTAGGACGGTCATAAAGTCATTAGGACGTTCAAGAAATCCTAAGGACGGTAAACAAGTCCTATGGACTGTCAAGAGGTCCTATGGATGGTCAAGAAGTCCTTAGGACGGTCTAGAAGTCCTTAGGACGGTCTAGAAGTACTTAGAACGGTCTTGAAGTTCTATGGATGGTCAAGAAGTCCTTAGGACGGTCAAGAAGTCTTAAGGACGGTCAAGAGGTCCTATGGACGGTCAAGAAGTCCTAAGGAAGGTCAAGAAGTCATTAGGACGCTCAAGAAGTCCTTAGGCCGGTCAAGAAGTACTTAGAACGTTCTTGAAGTTCTATGGACGGTCAAGAAGTCCTTAGGACGGTCAAGAAGTCTTAAGGACGGTCAAGAAGTCCTTAGGACGGTCAAGAAGTCCTTAGGACGGTCAAGAAGTCCTTAGGACGGTCAAGAGGTCCATAGGACGGCAAAGAAGTCTTTAAGACGGTCATAAAGTCATTAGGACGGTCAAGAAGTCCTTAGGACGGTCAAGAGGTCCTTAGGACGGTCAAGAAGTCTTTAGGACGGTCTAGAAGTCCTTAGGACGGTCAAGAAGTCCTTAGGACGGTCAAGAGGTCCTATGGACGGTCAAGAAGTCCTATGGACGGTCAAGAAGTCCTTAGGACGATCAAGAGGTCCAATGGACGGTCATACAGTCCTTAGGACGGTCAAGAAGTACTAAGGACGGTCTATATGTCCTATGGAGGTCAAGAAGTCCTTAGGACGGTCAAGAAGTCCTATGGACGGTCAAGAAGTCCTATTGACTCTCAAGAAGTCCTTAGGACGGCCAAGAAGTCTTTTGGACGGTCAAGTAGTCATTAGGACGGTCTAGAAATCCTTGGGACGGTCAAGAAGTCTTTAGGACGGTCAAGAGGTCCTATGGACGGTCAAGAAGTCCTATGGACGGTCAAGAAGTCTTTAGGAAGGTCAAAAAGTCCTTAGGACGGTCAAGAAGTACTTAGGACGGTCTATATGTCCTATGGAGGTCAAGAAGTCCTTAGGACGGTCAAGAAGTCCTATGGACGGTCAAGAAGTCCTATGGACTCTCAAGAAGTCCTTAGGACGGCCAAGAAGTCTTTTGGACGGTCAAGTAGTCATTAGGACGGTCTAGAAATCCTTGGGACGGTCAAGAAGTCTTTAGGACGGTCAAGTAGTCATTAGGACGGTCAAGAAGTCCTTAGGACGGTCAAAAGGTCCTATGGACGGTCAAGAAGTTCTAAGGACGGTCAAGAAGTCTTTAGGACGGTCAAGTAGTCATTAGGACGGTTTAGAAATCCTTAGGACGGTCATGAAGTCTTTAGGACGGTCAAGTAGTCATTAGGACGGTCAAGAAGTCCTTAGGACGGTCAAGAAGTCTTTAGGACGGTCAAGTAGTCCTTAGGACGGTCAAGAAGTCCTTAGGACGGTCAAGAAGTCCTTAGGACGGTCAAGAAGTCATTAGGACGGTCAAGAAGTCCTTAGGACGGTCAAGAAGTCCTTAGGACGGTCAAGTAGTCCTTAGGACGGTCAAGAAGTCCTTAGGACGGTCAAGAAGTCCTTAGGACGGTCAAGAAGTCATTAGGACGGTCAAGAAGACCTTAGGACGGTCAAGAAGTCCTTAGGACGGTCAAGAAGTCCTTAGGACGGTCAAGAAGTCCTTAGGACGGTCAAAAGGTCCTATGGACTGTCAAGAAGTCCTAAGGACGGTCAAGAAGTCCTAAGGACGGTCAAGAAGTCATTAGGACGGTCAAAAAGTCCTCAGGACGGTCAAGAAGTCTTTAGGACGGTCAAGAAGTCCTTAGGACGGTCAAGAAGTCTTTAGGACGGTCAAGAAGTCCTTAGGACGGTCGAGAAGTACTCAGGACGGTCTTGAAGTTCTATGGACGGTCAAGAAGTCCTTAGGACGGTCAAGAAGTCCTAAGGACGGTCAAGAAGTCTTTAGGACGGTCTAGAAGTCCTTAGGACGGTCAAGAAGTCCTTAGGACGGTCAAGAGGTCCTATGGACGGTCAAGAAGTCCTATGGACGGTCAAGAAGTCATTATGACGGTCAAGAAGTCTTTAGGAAGGTCAAAAAGTCCTTAGGACGGTCAAGAAGTACTTAGGACGGTCTAGATGTCCTATGGAGGTCAAGAAGTCCTTAGGACGGTCAAGAAGTCCTATGGACGGTCAAGAAGTCCTATGGACGGTCAAGAAGTCCTATGGACTCTCAAGAAGTCCTTAGGACGGCCAAGAAGTCTTTAGGACGGTCAAGTAGTCATTAGGACGGTCTAGAAATCCTTGGGACGGTCAAGAAGTCTTTAGGACGGTCAAGTAGTCATTAGGACGGTCAAGAAGTCCTTAGGACGGTCAAGAAGTCTTTAGGACGGTCAAGAAGTCCTTAGGACGGTCAAGAAGTCTTTAGGACGGTCAAGAAGTCCTTAGGACGGTCAAGAAGTCATTAGGACGGTCAAGGAGTCCTTAGGACGGTCAAGGAGTACTTAGGACGGTCTAGATGTCCTATGGACGGTCAAGAAGTCCTTAGGACGGTCAAGAAGTCCTATGGACGTTCAAGAAGTCCTATGGTCTGTCAAGAAGTCCATAGGACGGCCAAGAAGTCTTTAGGACGGTCAAGTAGTCATTAGGACGGTTTAGAAATCCTTAGGACGGTCAAGAAGTCTTTAGGACGCTCAAGAAGTCCTTAGGACGGTCAAGAAGTGCTAAGGACGCTCAAGAAGTCCTTAGTACGCTCAAGAAGTCCTTAGGACGGTCAAGAAGTCTTTAGGACGGTCAAGAAGTCCTTAGGACGGTCAAGAAGTACTTAGAACGGTCTTGAAGTTTTATGGACGGTCAAGAAGTCCTTAGGACGGTCACGAAGTCCTTAGGACGGTCAAGAAGTCCTTAGGACGGTCAAGAAGTCCTTAGGACGGTCAAAAGGTCCTATGGACTGTCAAGAAGTCCTAAGGACGGTCAAGAAGTCATTAGGACGCTCAAGAAGTCCTTAGGACGGTCAAGAAGTCCTTAGGACGGTCAAGAAGTCTTTAGGACGGTCAAGAAGTCCTTAGGACGGTCAAGAAGTCTTTAGGACGGTCAAGAAGTCCTTAGGACGGTCAAGAAGTACTCAGGACGGTCTTGAAGTTCTATGGACGGTCAAGAAGTCCTTATGACGGTCAAGAAGTCCTTAGGACGGTCAAGAAGTCCTTAGGACGGTTAAGAAGTCCTTAGGACAGTCAAGAAGTCCTTAGGACGGTCATGAGGTCCTATGGACGGTCAAGAAGTCCTAAGGACGGTCAAGAAGTCTTTAGAACGCTCAAGAAGTCCTTAGGACGGTCAAGAAGTCTTTAGGACGGTCTAGAAGTCCTTAGGACGGTCAAGAAGTCTTTAGGACGGTCAAGAAGTCCTTAGGACGGTCAAGAGGTCCTATGGACAGTCAAGAACTCCTAAAGACGGCCAAGAAGTCATGAGGACGGTCAAGAAGTCCTTAGGACGGTCAAGAAGTCTTTAGGACGGTCAAGAAGTCCTTAGGACGGTCAAGAAGTGCTAAGGACGCTCAAGAAGTCCTTAGTACGCTCAAGAAGTCCTTAGGACGGTCAAGAAGTGCTAAGGACGCTCAAGAAGTCCTTAGTACGCTCAAGGAGTCCTTAGGACGGTCAAGAAGTCCTTAGGACGGTCAAGAAGTCCTTAGGACGGTCAAGAGGTCCTTAGGACGGTCAAGAAGTCTTTAGGACGGTCAAGAAGTCCTTAGGACGGTCAAGAGGTCCTATGGACGGTCAAGAAGTCCTATGGACGGTCAAGAAGTCATTAGGACGGTCAAGAAGTCTTTAGGATAGTCAAGAAGTCCTTAGGACGGTAAAGAAGTCTTTAGGACGGTCAAGAAGTCCTTAGGACGGTCAAGAAGTACTTAGAACGGTCTTGAAGTTTTATGGACGGTCAAGAAGTCCTTAGGACGGTCACGAAGTCTTAAGGACGGTAAAGAAGTCCTAAGGACGGTCAAGAAGTCCTTAGGACGGTCAAGAAGTCCTTAGGACGGTCAAGAGGTCCTATGGACAGTCAAGAAGTCCTAAGGACGGTCAAGAAGTCATGAGGACGCTCAAGAAGTCCTTAGTACGCTCAAGGAGTCCTTAGGACGGTCAAGAAGTCTTTAGGACGGTCAAGAGGTCCTTAGGACGGTCAAGAAGTCTTTAGGACGGTCAAGAAGTCCTTAGGACGGTCAAGAGGTCCTATGGACGGTCAAGAAGTCCTATGGACGGTCAAGAAGTCATTAGGACGGTCAAGAAGTCTTTAGGATAGTCAAGAAGTCCTTAGGACGGTAAAGAAGTCTTTAGGACGGTCAAGAAGTCCTTAGGACGGTCAAGAAGTACTTAGAACGGTCTTGAAGTTTTATGGACGGTCAAGAAGTCCTTAGGACGGTCAAGAAGTCCTTAGGACGGTCAAGAAGTCCTTAAGACGGTCAAGAAGTCTTTAGGAAGTTCAAGAAGTCTTTAGGACGGTCAAGAAGTCCTTAGGACGGTCAAGAAGTCCTTAGGACGGTCAAGAAGTCCTTAGGACGGTCAAGAAGTCCTTAGGACGGTCAAGAAGTCCTTAGGACGGTCAAGAGGTCCTTAGGACGGTCAAGAAGTCTTTAGGACGGTCAAGAAGTCTTTAGGAAGGTCAAAAAGTCCTTAGGACGGTCAAGAAGTACTTAGGACGGTCTAGATGTCCTATGGACGGTCAAGAAGTCCTTAGTACGGTCAAGAAGTCCTATGGACGGTCAAGAAGTCCTTAGGACGGTCAAGAAGTCATGAGGACGCTCAAGAAGTCCTTAGGACGGTCAAGAAGTCCTTAGGACGGTCAAGAAGTCTTTAGGACGGTCAAGAAGTCCTTAGGACGGTCAAGAAGTCCTTAGGACGGTCAAGAGGTCCTATGGACAGTCAAGAAGTCCTAAGGACGGTCAAGAAGTCATGAGGACGCTCAAGAAGTCCTTAGGACGGTCAAGAAGTCCTTAGGACGGTCAAGAAGTCTTAAGGACGGTCAAGAAGTCCTTAGGACGGTCAAGAAGTCTTTAGGACGGTCAAGAAGTCCTTAGGACGGTCAAGAAGTCCTTAGGACGGTCAAGAAGTCCTTAGGACGGTCAAGAAGTCCTTAGGACGGTCAAGATGTCCTAAGGACGGTCAAGAAGTCCTTAGGACGATCAAGAGGTCCTATGGACGGTCATACAGTCCTAGGACGGTCAAGAAGTCCTTAAGACGGTCAAGAAGTCTTTAGGAAGGTCAAGAAGTCTTTAGGACGGTCAAGAAGTCCTTAGGACGGTCAAGAAGTCCTTAGGACGGTCAAGAAGTCCTTAGGACGGTCAAGAAGTCCTTAGGACGGTCAAGAAGTCCTTAGGACGGTCAAGAGGTCCTTAGGACGGTCAAGAAGTCTTTAGGACGGTCAAGAAGTCCTTAGGACGGTCAAGAGGTCCTATGGACGGTCAAGAAGTCCTATGGACGGTCAAGAAGTCATTAGGACGGTCAAGAAGTCTTTAGGAAGGTCAAAAAGTCCTTAGGACGGTCAAGAAGTACTTAGGACGGTCTAGATGTCCTATGGACGGTCAAGAAGTCCTTAGTACGGTCAAGAAGTCCTATGGACGGTCAAGAAGTCCTATGGACTCTCAAGAAGTCCTTAGGACGGCCAAGAAGTCTTTAGGACGGTCAAGTAGTCATAAGGACGGTCTAGAAATCCTTGGGACGGTCAAGAAGTCTTTAGGACGGTCAAGTAGTCTTTAGGACGGTCAAGAAGTCCTTAGGACGGTCAAGAAGTCTTTAGGACGGTCAAGTAGTCCTTAGGACGGTCAAGAAGTCCTTAGGACGGTCAAGAAGTCATTAGGACGGTCAAGGAGTCCTTAGGACGGTCAAGGAGTACTTAGGACGGTCTAGATGTCCTATGGACGGTCAAGAAGTCCTTAGGACGGTCAAGAAGTCCTATGGACGGTCAAGAAGTCCTATGGACTGTCAAGAAGTCCTTAGGACGGCCAAGAAGTCTTTAGGACGGTCAAGTAGTCATTAGGACGGTCTAGAAATCCTTAGGACGGTCAAGAAGTCTTTAGGACGGTCAAGAAGTCCTTAGGGACGGTCAAGAAGTACTCAGGACGGTCTTGAAGTTCTATGGACGGTCAAGAAGTCCTTAGGACGGTCAAGAAGTCCTAAGGACGGTCAAGAAGTCCTTAGGACGGTCAAGAAGTCCTTAGGACAGTCAAGAAGTCCTTAGGACGGTCAAGAGGTCCTATGGACGGTCAAGAAGTCCTAAGGACGGTCAAGAAGTCCTTAGAACGCTCAAGAAGTACTTAGAACGGTCTTAAAGTTCTATGGACGGTCAAGAAGTCCTTAGGACGGTCAAGAAGTCTTAAGGACGGTCAAGAAGTCCTTAGGACGGTCAAGAAGTCCTTAGGATGGTCAAGAGGTCCTATGGACGGTCATACAGTCCTTAGGACGGTCAAGAAGTCCTTAAGACGGTCAAGAAGTCTTTAGGAAGGTCAAGAAGTCTTTAGGACGGTCAAGAAGTCCTTAGGACGGTCAAGAAGTCCTCAGGACGGCCAAGAAGTCTTTAGGACGGTCATAAAGTCATTAGGACGGTCAAGAAATCCTAAGGACGGTAAACAAGTCTTATGGACGGTCAAGAAGTCCTTAGGACGGTCAAGAGGTCCTATGGAAAGTCAAGAAGTCCTAAGGACGGTCAAGAAGTCATGAGGACGCTCAAGAAGTCCTTAGGACGGTCAAGAAGTCCTTAGGACGGTCAAGAAGTCCTTAGGACTGTCAAGAAGTCCTTAGGACGGTCAAGAAGTCCTTAGGACGGTCAAGAGGTCCTATGGCCGGTCAAGAAGTCCTATGGACGGTCAAGAAGTCATTAGGACGGTCAAGAAGTCTTTAGGAAGGTCAAGAAGTCCTAAGGACGGTCAAGAAGTCATGAGGACGCTCAAGAAGTCCTTAGGACGGTCAAGAAGTCTTTAGGACTGTCAAGAAGTCTTTAGGACGGTCAAGAAGTCCTTAGGATGGTCAAGAAGTCCTTAGGACGGTCAAGGAGTCCTTAGGACGGTCAAGAAGTCCTTAGGACGGTCAAGAAGTCCTTAGGACGGTCAAGAGGTCCTTTAGGAAGAAGTCTTAGGACGGTCAAGAAGTCCTTAGGACGGTCAAGAGGTCCTATGGACGGTCAAGAAGTCCTATGGACGGTCAAGAAGTCATTAGGACGGTCAAGAAGTCTTTAGGATAGTCAAAAAGTCCTTAGGACGGTCAAGAAGTACTTAGGACTGTCTAGATGTCCTATGGACGGTCAAGAAGTCCTTAGGACGGTCAAGAAGTCCTATGGACGGTCAAGGAGTCCTATGGACTCTCAAGAAGTCCTTAGGACGGCCAAGAAGTCCTTAGGACGGTCAAGTAGTCATTAGGACGGTCTAGAAATCCTTGGGACGGTCAAGAAGTCTTTAGGACGGTCAAGTAGTCATTAGGACGGTCAAGAAGTCCTTAGGACGGTCAAGAAGTCTTTAGGACTGTCAAGTAGTCCTTAGGACGGTCAAGAAGTCCTTAGGACGGTCAAGAAGTCATTAGGACGGTCAAGGAGTCCTTAGGACGGTCAAGGAGTACTTAGGACGGTCTAGATGTCCTATGGACGGTCAAGAAGTCCTTAGGACGGTCAAGAAGTCCTATGGACGGTCAAGAAGTCCTATGGACTGTCAAGAAGTCCTTAGGACGGCCAAGAAGTCTTTAGGACGGTCAAGTAGTCATTAGGACGGTCTAGAAATCCTTAGGACGGTCAAGAAGTCTTTAGGACGGTCAAGTAGTCATCAGGACGGTCAAGAAGTCCTTAGGACGGTCAAGAAGTCTTTAGGACGGTCAAGTAGTCCTTAGGACGGTCAAGAAGTCCTTAGAACGGTCAAGAAGTCCTTGGGACGGTCAAGAAGTCCTTAGAACGGTCAAGAAGTCCTTAGGACGGTCAAGAAGTCCATAGGACGGTCAAGAAGTCCTTTGGACGGTCAAGAAGTCCTTAGGACGGTCAAGAAGTACTTAGAACGGTCTTAAAGTTCTATGGACGGTCAAGAAGTCCTTAGGACGGTCAAGAAGTCTTAAGGACGGTCAAGAAGTCCTTAGGACGGTCAAGAAGTCCTTAGGATGGTCAAGAGGTCCTATGGACGGTCAAGAAGTCCTAAGGACGGTCAAGAAGTCTTTAGGACGGTCTTGAAGTTCTATGGAGGGTCAAGAAGTCCTTAGGACGGTCAAGAAGTCCTTAGGACGGTCAAGAGGTCCTTAGGACGGTCAAGAAGTCTTTAGGACGGTCTAGAAGTCCTTAGGACGGTCAAGAAGTCCTTAGGACGGTCAAGCGGTCTATGGACGGTCAAGAAGTCCTATGGACGGTCAAGAAGTCATTAGGACGGTCAAGAAGTCTTTAGGACGGTCAAGAAGTCTTTAG
Source organism: Brachionus asplanchnoidis (assembly GCA_025491095.1). Classification (NCBI taxonomy): domain Eukaryota; kingdom Metazoa; phylum Rotifera; class Eurotatoria; order Ploima; family Brachionidae; genus Brachionus; species Brachionus asplanchnoidis. The sequence continues at coordinate 31,522 of JAILYF010000294.1, forward strand.
GAAGGTCAAAAAGTCCTTAGGACGGTCAAGAAGTCCTTAGGACGGTCAAGAAGTCATTAGGACGGTCAAGGATTCCTCAGGACGGTCAAGAAGTCTTTAGGACGGTCAAGAAGTCCTTAGGATGGTCAAGAAGTCTTTAGGACGGTCAAGAAGTCCTTAGGACGGTCAAGAAGTCCTTAGGACGGTCAAGAAGTCCTAAGGACGGTCAAGAAGTCTTTAGGACGGTCTAGAAGTCCTTAGGACGGTCAAGAAGTCCTTAGGACGGTCAAGAGGTCCTGGACGGTCAAGAAGTCCTATGGACGGTAAAGAAGTCATTAGGACGGTCAAGAAGTCTTTAGGAAGGTCAAAAGTCCTTAGGACGGTCAAGAAGTACTTAGGACGGTCTAGATGTCCTAGGAAGTCAAGAAGTCCTAAGGACGGTCAAGAAGTCCTATGGACGGTCAAGAAGTCCTATGGACGGTCAAGAAGTCCTATGGACTCTCAAGAAGTCCTTAGGACGGCCAAGAAGTCTTAAGGACGGTCAAATAGTCATTAGGACGGTCTAGAAATCCTTTGGACGGTCAAGAAGTCTTTAGGACGGTCAAGTAGTCATTAGGACGGTCAAGAAGTCCTTAGGACGGTCAAGAAGTCTTTAGGACGGTCAAGTAGTCCTTAGGACGGTCAAAAGTCCTTAGGACGGTCAAGAAGTCATTAGGACGGTCAAGGAGTCCTTAGGACGGTCAAGGAGTACTTAGGACGGTCTAGATGTCCTATGGACGGTCAAGAAGTCCTTAGGACGGTCAAGAAGTCCTATGGACGTTCAAGAAGTCCTATGGTCTGTCAAGAAGTCCATAGGACGGCCAAGAAGTCTTTAGGACGGTCAAGTAGTCATTAGGACGGTTTAGAAATCCTTAGGACGGTCAAGAAGTCTTTAGAGCGGTCAAGTAGTCATTAGGACGGTCAAGAAGTCCTTAGGACGGTCAAGAAGTCTTTAGGACGGTCAAGTAGTCCTTAGGACGGTCAAGAAGTCCTTAGGACGGTCAAGAAGTCCTTAAGACGGTCAAGAAGTACTTAGGACGGTCTAGATGTCCTATGGAGGTCAAGAAGTCCTTAGGACGGCCAAGAAGTCTTTAGGACGGTCAAGTAGTCATTAGGACGGTCTAGAAATCCTTGGGACGGTCAAGAAGTCTTTAGGACGGTCAAGTAGTCATTAGGACGGTCAAGAAGTCCTTAGGACGGTCAAGAAGTCTTTAGGACGGTCAAGTAGTCCTTAGGACGGTCAAGAAGTCATTAGGACGGTCAAGGAGTCCTTAGGACGGTCAAGAAGTCATTAGGACGGTCAAGGAGTCTTTAGGACGGTCAAGAAGTCATTAGGACGGTCAAGGAGTCCTTAGGACGGTCAAGGAGTCCTATGGACGTTCAAGAAGTCCTATGGTCTGTCAAGAAGTCCATAGGACGGCCAGAAGTCTTAGGACGGTCAAGTAGTCATTAGGACGGTTTAGAAATCCTTAGGACGGTCAAGAAGTCTTTAGGACGGTCAAGTAGTCTTTAGGACGGTCAAGAAGTCCTTAGGACAGTCAAGAAGTCCTTAGGACGGTCAAGAGGTCCTATGGACGGTCAAGAAGTCCTAAGGACGGTCAAGAAGTCCTTAGAACGCTCAAGAAGTCCTTAGGACGGTCAAGAAGTCTTTAGGACGGTCTAGAAGTACTTAGGACGGTCAAGAAGTCTTTAGGACGGTCAAGAAGTCTTTAGGACGGTCAAGAGGTCCTATGGACAGTCAAGAAGCCTAAGGACGGCCAAGAAGTCATGAGGACGGTCAAGAAGTCCTTAGGACGGTCAAGAAGTCTTTAGGACGGTCAAGAAGTCCTTAGGACGGTCAAGAAGTGCTAAGGACGCTCAAGAAGTCCTTAGTACGCTCAAGAAGTCCTAAGGACGGTCAAGAAGTGCTAAGGACGCTCAAGAAGTCCTTAGTACGCTCAAGAAGTCCTTAGGACGGTCAAGAAGTCTTTAGGACGGTCAAGAAGTCCTTAGGACGGTCAAGAAGTACTTAGAACGGTCTTGAAGTTTTATGGACGGTCAAGAAGTCTTAAGGACGGTAAAGAAGTCCTAAGGACGGTCGAGAAGTCCTTAGGACGGTCGAGAAGTCCTTAGGACGGTCACGAAGTCTTAAGGACGGTAAAGAAGTCTAAGGACGGTCGAGAAGTCCTTAGGACGGTCAAGAAGTCCTTAGGACGGTCAAGAAGTCCTTAGGACGGTAAAGAAGTCTTTAGGACGGTCAAGAAGTCCTTAGGACGGTCAAGAAGTACTTAGAACGGTCTTGAAGTTTTATGGACGGTCAAGAAGTCCTTAGGACGGTCAAGAAGTCTTAAGGACGGTAAAGAAGTCCTAAGGACGGTCAAGAAGTCCTTAGGACGGTCAAGAAGTCCTTAGGACGGTCAAGAGGTCCTATGGACAGTCAAGAAGTCTAAGGACGGTCAAGAAGTCATGAGGACGCTCAAGAAGTCCTTAGGACGGTCAAGAAGTCCTTAGGACGGTCAAGAAGTCTTTAGGACGGTCAAGAAGTCCTTAGGACGGTCAAGAAGTCCTTAGGACGGTCAAAAGGTCCTATGGACAGTCAAGAAGTCCTAAGGACGGTCAAGAAGTCCTTAGGACGGTCAAGAAGTCCTATGGTCTGTCAAGAAGTCCATAGGACGGCCAAGAATTCTTTAGGACGGTCAAGTAGTCATTAGGACGGTTTAGAAATCCTTAGGACGGTCAAGAAGTCTTTAGGACGGTCAAGTAGTCATTAGGACGGTCAAGAAGTCCTTAGGACGGTCAAGAAGTCTTTAGGACGGTCAAGTAGTCCTTAGGACGGTCAAGAAGTCCTTAGGACGGTCAAGAAGTCCTATGGTCTGACAAGAAGTCCATAGGACGGCCAAGAATTCTTTAGGACGGTCAAGTAGTCATTAGGACGGTTTAGAAATCCTTAGGACGGTCAAGAAGTCTTTAGGACGGTCAAGTAGTCATTAGGACGGTCAAGAAGTCCTTAGACGGTCAAGAAGTCTTTAGGACGGTCAAGTAGTCCTTAGGACGGTCAAGAAGTCCTTAGGACGGTCAAGAAGTCCTTAGGACGGTCAAGAAGTACTTAGGACGGTCTAGATGTCCTATGGAGGTCAAGAAGTCCTTAGGACGGTCAAGAAGTCCTATGGACGGTCAAGAAGTCCTATGGACGGTCAAGAAGTCCTATGGACTCTCAAGAAGTCCTTAGGACGGCCAAGAAGTCTTTAGGACGGTCAAGTAGTCATTAGGACGGTCTAGAAATCCTTGGGACGGTCAAGAAGTCTTTAGGACGGTCAAGTAGTCATTAGGACGGTCAAGAAGTCCTTAGGACGGTCATGAAGTCTTTAGGACGGTCAAGTAGTCCTAAGGACGGTCAAGAAGTCCTTAGGACGGTCAAGAAGTCATTAGGACGGTCAAGGAGTCCTTAGGACGGTCAGGAGTACTTAGGACGGTCTAGATGTCCTATGGACGGTCATGAAGTCCTTAGGACGGTCAAGAAGTCCTATGGACGTTCAAGAAGTCCTATGGTCTGTCAAGAAGTCCATAGGACGGTCAAGAAGTCCTTAGGACGGTCAAGAAGTCTTTAGGACGGTCAAGTAGTCCTTAGGACGGTCAAGAAGTCCTTAGGACGGTCAAGAAGTCTTAAGGACGGTAGAAGTCCTAAGGACGGTCGAGAAGTCTTAGGACGGTCAAGAAGTCCTTAGGACGGTCAAGAAGTCCTTAGGACGGTAAAGAAGTCTTTAGGACGGTCAAGAAGTCCTTAGGACGGTCAAGAAGTACTTAGAACGGTCTTGAAGTTTTATGGACGGTCAGAAGTCCTTAGGACGGTCACGAAGTCTTAAGGACGGTAAAGAAGTCCTAAGGACGGTCAGAAGTCCTTAGGACGGTCAAGAAGTCCTTAGGACGGTCAAGAGGGCTATGGACAGTCAAGAAGTCCTAAGGACGGTCAAGAAGTCATGAGGACGCTCAAGAAGTCCTTAGGACGGTCAAGAAGTCCTTAGGACGGTCAAGAAGTCTTAAGGACGGTCAAGAAGTCCTTAGGACGGTCAAGAAGTCCTTAGGACGGTCAAGAGGTCCTATGGACAGTCAAGAAGTCCTAAGGACGGTCAAGAAGTCCTTAGGACGGTCAAGAAGTCCTTAGGACGGTCAAGAAGTCCTATGGTCTGTCAAGAAGTCCATAGGACGGCCAAGAAGTCTTTAGGACGGTCAAGTAGTCATTAGGACGGTTTAGAAATCCTTAGGACGGTCAAGAAGTCTTTAGGACGGTCAAGTAGTCATTAGGACGGTCAAGAAGTCCTTAGGACGGTCAAGAAGTCTTTAGGACGGTCAAGTAGTCCTTAGGACGGTCAAGAAGTCCTTAGGACGGTCAAGAAGTCTTTAGGACGGTCAAGTAGTCCTTAGGACGGTCAAGAAGTCCTTAGGACGGTCAAGAAGTCTTAAGGACGGTAAAGAAGTCCTAAGGACGGTCGAGAAGTCCTTAGGACGGTCAAGAAGTCCTTAGGACGGTCAAGAAGTCCTTAGGACGGTAAAGAAGTCTTTAGGACGGTCAAGAAGTCCTTAGGACGGTCAAGAAGTACTTAGAACGGTCTTGAAGTTTTATGGACGGTCAAGAAGTCCTTAGGACGGTCACGAAGTCTTAAGGACGGAAGAAGTCCTAAGGACGGTCAAGAAGTCCTTAGGACGGTCAAGAAGTCCTTAGGACGGTCAAGAGGTCCTATGGACAGTCAAGAAGTCCTAAGGACGGTCAAGAAGTCATGAGGACGCTCAAGAAGTCCTTAGGACGGTCAAGAAGTCCTTAGGACGGTCAAGAAGTCTTAAGGACGGTCAAGAAGTCCTTAGGACGGTCAAGAAGTCCTTAGGACGGTCAAGAGGTCCTATGGACAGTCAAGAAGTCCTAAGGACGGTCAAGAAGTCCTTAGGACGGTCAAGAAGTCCTTAGGACGGTCAAGAAGTCCTATGGTCTGTCAAGAAGTCCATAGGACGGCCAAGAAGTCTTTAGGACGGTCAGTAGTCATAGGGGTTTAGAAATCCTTAGGACGGTCAAGAAGTCTTTAGGACGGTCAAGTAGTCATTAGGACGGTCAAGAAGTCCTTAGGACGGTCAAGAAGTCTTTAGGACGGTCAAGTAGTCCTTAGGACGGTCAAGAAGTCCTTAGGACGGTCAAGAAGTCCTTAGGACGGTCAAGAAGTACTTAGGACGGTCTAGATGTCCTATGGAGGTCAAGAAGTCCTTAGGACGGTCAAGAAGTCCTATGGACGGTCAAGAAGTCCTATGGACGGTCAAGAAGTCCTATGGACTCTCAAGAAGTCCTTAGGACGGCCAAGAAGTCTTTAGGACGGTCAAGTAGTCATTAGGACGGTCTAGAAATCCTTGGGACGGTCAAGAAGTCTTTGGACGGTCAAGTAGTCATTAGGACGGTCAAGAAGTCCTTAGGACGGTCATGAAGTCTTTAGGACGGTCAAGTAGTCCTAAGGACGGTCAAGAAGTCCTTAGGACGGTCAAGAAGTCATTAGGACGGTCAAGGAGTCCTTAGGACGGTCAAGGAGTACTTAGGACGGTCTAGATGTCCTATGGACGGTCATGAAGTCTTAGGACGGTCAAGAAGTCCTATGGACGTTCAAGAAGTCCTATGGTCTGTCAAGAAGTCCATAGGACGGTCAAGAAGTCCTTAGGACGGTCAAGAAGTCTTTAGGACGGTCAAGTAGTCCTTAGGACGGTCAAGAAGTCCTTAGGACGGTCAAGAAGTCCTTAGGACGGTCAAGAAGTACTTAGGACGGTCTAGATGTCCTATGGAGGTCAAGAAGTCCTTAGGACGGTCAAGAAGTCCTATGGACGGCAAGAAGTCCTATGGACGGTCAAGAAGTCCTATGGACTCTCAAGAAGTCCTTAGGAACGGCCAAGAAGTCTTTAGGACGGTCAAGTAGTCATTAGGACGGTCTAGAAATCCTTGGGACGGTCAAGAAGTCTTTAGGACGGTCAAGTAGTCTTAGGACGGTCAAGAAGTCCTTAGGACGGTCAAGAAGTCTTTAGGACGGTCAAGTAGTCCTTAGAACGGTCAAGAAGTCCTTAGGACGGTCAAGAAGTCATTAGGACGGTCAAGGAGTCCTTAGGACGGTCAAGGAGTACTTAGGACGGTCTAGATGTCCTATGGACGGTCATGAAGTCCTTAGGACGGTCAAGAAGTCCTATGGACGTTCAAGAAGTCCTATGGTCTGTCAAGAAGTCCATAGGACGGCCAAGAAGTCTTTAGGACGGTCAAGTAGTCATTAGGACGGTTTAGAAATCATTAAAACGGTCAAGAAGTCTTTAGGACGGTCAAGTAGTCATTAGGACGGTCAAGAAGTCCTTAGGACGGTCAAGAAGTCTTTAGGACGGTCAAGTAGTCCTTAGAACGGTCAAGAAGACCTTAGGACGGTCAAGAAGTCCTTAGGACGGTCAAGAAGTCCTAAGGACGGTCAAGAAGTCCTTAGGACGGTCAAAAGGTCCTATGGACTTTCAAGAAGTCCTAAGGACGGTCAAGAAGTCATTAGGACGCTCAAGAAGTCCTTAGGACGGTCAAGAAGTCCTTAGGACGGTCAAGAAGTCTTTAGGACGGTCAAGAAGTCCTTAGGACGGTCAAGAGGTCCTATGGACAGTCAAGAAGTCTAAGGACGGCCAAGAAGTCTTAGGACGGTCAAGTAGTCATTAGGACGGTTTAGAAATCCTTAGGACGGTCAAGAAGTCTTTAGGACGGTCAAGTAGTCATAGGACGGTCAAGAAGTCCTTAGGACGGTCAAGAAGTCTTTAGGACGGTCAAGTAGTCCTTAGGACGGTCAAGAAGTCCTTAGGACGGTCAAGAAGTCCTTAGGACGGTCAAGAAGTACTTAGGACGGTCTAGATGTCCTATGGAGGTCAAGAAGTCCTTAGAACGCTCAAGAAGTCCTTAGGACGGTCAAGAAGTCTTTAGGACGGTCTAGAAGTCCTTAGGACGGTCAAGAAGTCTTAGGACGGTCAAGAAGTCCTTAGGACGGTCAAGAGGTCCTATGGACAGTCAAGAAGTCCTAAGGACGGCCAAGAAGTCATGAGGACGGTCAAGAAGTCCTTAGGACGGTCAAGAAGTCTTTAGGACGGTCAAGAAGTTCTAGGACGGTCAAGTTCCTAGGACGGTCAAGAAGTCTTAGGACGGTCAAGAAGTCATTAGGACGGTCAAGGAGTCCTTAGGACGGTCAAGGAGTACTTAGGACGGTCTAGATGTCCTATGGACGGTCATGAAGTCTTAGGACGGTCAAGAAGTCCTATGGACGTTCAAGAAGTCCTATGGTCTGTCAAGAAGTCCATAGGACGGCCAAGAAGTCTTAGGACGGTCAAGTAGTCATTAGGACGGTTTAGAAATCATTAGGACGGTCAAGAAGTCTTTAGGACGGTCAAGTAGTCATTAGGACGGTCAAGAAGTCCTTAGGACGGTCAAGAAGTCTTTAGGACGGTCAAGTAGTCCTTAGAACGGTCAAGAAGACCTTAGGACGGTCAAGAAGTCCTTAGGACGGTCAAGAAGTCCTTAGGACGGTCAAGAAGTCCTTAGGACGGTCAAAAGGTCTTATGGACTGTCAAGAAGTCCTAAGGACGGTCAAGAAGTCATTAGGACGGTCAAGAAGTCCTTAGGACGGTCAAGAAGTCCTTAGGACGGTCAAGAAGTCTTTAGGACGGTCAAGAAGTCCTTAGGACGGTCAAGAGGTCCTATGGACAGTCAAGAAGTCCTAAGGACGGCCAAGAAGTCATGAGGACGGTCAAGAAGTCCTTAGGGACGGTCAAGAAGTCCTTAGGACGGTCAAGAAGTCCTTAGGACGGTCAAGAAGTCTTTAGGACGGTCAAGAAGTCCTTAGGACGGTCAAGAAGTCTTTAGGACGGTCAAGAAGTCCTTAGGACGGTCAAGAAGTATCAGGACGGTCTGAAGTTCTATGGACGGTCAAGAAGTCCTTAGGACGGTCAAGAGTTCCTAAGGACGGTCAAGAAGTCCTTAGGACGGTCAAGAAGTCCTTAGGACAGTCAAGAAGTCCTTAGGACGGTCAAGAGGTCCTATGGACGGTCAAGAAGTCCTAAGGACGGTCAAGAAGTCCTTAGAACGCTCAAGAAGTCCTTAGGACGGTCAAGAAGTCTTTAGGACGGTCTAGAAGTCCTTAGGACGGTCAAGAAGTCTTTAGGACGGTCAAGAAGTCCTTAGGACGGTCAAGAGGTCCTATGGACAGTCAAGAAGTCCTAAGGACGGCCAAGAAGTCATGAGGACGGTCAAGAAGTCCTTAGGACGGTCAAGTAGTCATTAGGACGGTCAAGAAGTCCTTAGGACGGTCAAGAAGTCTTTAGGACGGTCAAGTAGTCCTTAGAACGGTCAAGAAGATTAGGACGGTCAAGAAGTCCTTAGGACGGTCAAGAAGTCCTTAGGACGGTCAAGAAGTCCTTAGGACGGTCAAAAGGTCCTATGGACTGTCAAGAAGTCCTAAGGACGGTCAAGAAGTCATTAGGACGCTCAAGAAGTCCTTAGGACGGTCAAGAAGTCCTTAGGACGGTCAGAAGTCTTTAGGACGGTCAAGAAGTCCTTAGGACGGTCAAGAGGTCCTATGGACAGTCAAGAAGTCCTAAGGACGGCCAAGAAGTCATGAGGACGGTCAAGAAGTCCTTAGGACGGTCAAGAAGTCCTTAGGACGGTCAAGAAGTCTTTAGGACGGTCAAGAAGTCCTTAGGACGGTCAGAAGTCTTTAGGACGGTCAAGAAGTCCTTAGGACGGTCAAGAAGTACTCAAGACGGTCTTGAAGTTCTATGGACGGTCAAGAAGTCCTTAGGACGGTCAAGAGTTCCTAAGGACGGTCAAGAAGTCCTT